>JAODAC010017253.1:0-20949 GCA_027575185.1 Mimaenictus wilsoni | reverse complement strand
CACTGGTTGGGACTCACTTAGTTGACGTTGTGGTTCTCAAGAAATACATGTGCAAAATGGTGTGGAATCAACTTATAGTTACAATAACTCCAATTGGCGAGGTAATTCTCACCGTACAAATGCTTCGCGTTAATCCGTGAAGTGAATGTGTTACTGCTTAGTTGCAGGACGACTGATCCGAGACGAAATGTTACTGCAAACTCGCAGGACGACTGATCAGAAACGAAACGAATGTATTACTGCTTACTTGCAGGTCAAAATACGATTGTCGAATGACTGTATTACTGCTTACTTGCAGGTCAAAATACGAATTGTCGAATGAATGTATGAATGTCTGCCATCGTGGTCGCACTAGCGCTCACCTGGCATCTTATCAGCTACGGCAGACAGCGCCAACAAAATCAAAACAAATTTAGTACCAATTTCAACTGCACCGCAACAATTGTTCGCAATAACCTAACTGAATGTACTAATAGTAGTCTGACCAATTTATTTAACTTCAAAATTGTAAATACTTTTTGTTTACGATTTGTGTCCATTTTAAATATTAATAAAACTATAAAATAAAACGACGTGTAGCGTCTCAGTAAGGTTGTGAATAATCTCTTCAGATTACTTCTGAACAAACTTAAACTTTAAATACTATGATTATTAAGTCAACATACATATTCATAAATTTCATGAACTTATCTCCTTGGTAGGTTCAAATCACATTTCCTTATTTAAACTAAAACACTGTTGTAACGATTAGAAACCTAACACTTGTTAACGGCACGATACCACATGTCTATCTAAAATTTATATATCATAACCTCAGTGTAAAGTTAAACTAACATAACCTCAATATTTTAATGTGAAATCAAAGTAATGCGTGCAAGTACGGAAATTGTTTAAAAAATACTTAAGAAACACTTACAGGTCCAGGGTGCAATCTAAATCCATCCAACTGTACACTGCTGAGCGGGAGAATCTCTTTACCGCAAATGGGCGGTTTGTCAATCACAGAGCGCAATGAGCTGTTGTCCTGCTGGCCAGGTGAGTCAATCACACCCGGCAACGAGGGCAGAAACGATGACAGCTGTTCCTTGAGTTTTTTGCCACTGAATTTACTGTAGGAATGCTCCAGGTTGTAATGTGCCATCAAGTTTGTGGCACCTGTGAGTTCCGATTCCCCTAAAAGAGCACAGCACATCACACATGTTGGCCCATACAGGCGGTCGCCGAGTCACACTTACCTGGTGGCTCTTTCAGAAGGTAGAAAGGCCCACTAGGGACGATCGAGGGGTTCTTGCCCAGCAGAATCGTCGTTTTGAGCGTGCCCGACGAGTCCTGACGTGAGACGACCGGGGAGCGCGCCCCCCGCGGTGAGGACTTTGGCGAGAACTGTTCCACCTTGCGAAACTGATCACCCATCATCGTCGCGCATCATCTTCCGCGGGCGCGCACCGACGGAGGACGCATTCACAACACACACGCGCGCATACACCACAGCGCTGGGTGGCGGCGACAGCGACGTAGTCTCAACGGAGGCAAATAACCTGCAAGCGAACGACGCGAGCGCCTGTCGAACTGACATTCATACACTGTAGGCAACCCACCAAACACGAAGGTTATCATACAGGTCGTGCAGTCTTACCAACTGTAGCAAAACAAAATCTTTTTTGATGAATCATCAAAATATAATCCACATTACCGAATTCTAACAGGAAGCATCATAATTTTACAAAAGTTTAATAAACGAGTTTTGCTAAGAATATATGTCTCGAAAAATATTGTAATCATAAAACCTAAATCACTAAATGAGTAACTGTCAAACAACATTCTATTTAGTAATCTTAGCCATCATCTGCGAATTCCACGTATATTTATAATACCCAATAATGTTGTATTTTGTACTAAACTAAATCGAAGAAACTTTGTTATGTTTTCAAACTGTGATCTCACAAATGCAGGCTGTAAATCCTAAACCATAAAAGTCCCTAAACAAAACATGTTTATGACATTTATCAACTGTTTGATCTCCATATTTCTTTATTGACTGTGAAAATTACGGAAATATTTTTGATATTCTAATAAAATATGTATCAAAATATAGACTAAATAGTCATAAATGTTATGACTTCAAAAGGTTTAGTAATCAATTTTCGGTTTCAAAATCAACAACTGTTTGTTTACTTAAGTTAAATATTTATATAACTAGATCTAGGGACTTTTTCACTAACCCTACCGGAAAAATCGCGCACTAAGTTAGCATCAACTCCATTTTGAAAAGTCGTAATCAGGGAGACGCGCCTGACCTCATTCTCATTCGCGCATCGTTCGTTCATACATAGAGTCGCTTTCGGTGGTGTCGGCGTCCGGTAAACGCAAAAACCCCGCGCAAAGATGGCGGATAACCGTAAGTTTCATTTTCAATATCTCTAAATATCTTTTTTGGATGTGGCCATCCACGTCTAAAATTGCGATATGGCCATGGCGTTAGCTGTTTTTAAACAATCTAACTGAAGCTTTCTCGTATCGCATCACAATGTGGAGATATATGATAGCCCTTTTATTTGGTTCATAAACAAGGGGGTTGAAAAAACCTTCAAACAATCTCATTCGCTTCTAACTGTTCTACCATTTACTATTTTGGCTTATTCTAAGTGTGTGTATTATTCTTTAGAATACGGCGGTTACGGTGGTAACTCCGGGGGCGGAGGAGGCGGCGGTGGCTACGCCGATTATTCCCAACCACCACCAAGCAACAACTACAGTAATTACAGCAGTAGTGGAGGCGGTTCCGGTGGCAATGATAGCTATTCGGGGAATAGCAACTCCGGTGGCGGTGGTGGATGGCAGGGAAATCGTAACAGCGGTGGAAATTATGGCGGCAACCAAGGTATGTTTATGTTTACATGAAATTTATCGAATTATGCGATGTAGACAGGGCCAGGGCCTAAGTAATAAAAAGTCTGCTTAGAGCCTTATTCCACATCGCAGATCAAGTGAAGATTTGATAGTCCTTTCGATTATTCCATAGTCTTAAGGGTAGAACATCATTCAAACATTAACTTTTACATTGTTTACCTGAACATTTATTTAATGTCAAAAAATGTAGCATTAAACATGTTCTTCTTTATTTACAATAGGAGGTTACGGAGGTAGTAGTGGTGGAGGCGGAGGAAATTATAACAATGGAAGCTATGGTGGCGGAGGCGGAGGGTACAATTCCGGAGGCGGTGGCGGCGGCGGTTATGGAGGTAAGTTGTGTTTCAAAATGTTTTTTTTATCAAATCACCCACGCTAACGACAAGCTGGAGCGATTCAGCTCTTGTTTGTTAATAAATCATTGCCAATTGTGGGTATAACAAATGTCTTTTTAAAACTCACTGGCCGAAATTACCTAGGCTCATGTGTATCCTGTCTCAAGACACAAACGTTATTAATGCTTTACAAATTGTTTGTTTTGTTTGTCGTCCATTGCTAATTTTACCTTTTCTTTCATAGGCCGTGATCGTGGTGGCGGCGGTGGCGATTACAACCGCGATGATAGACGTGGCGGCGGCTTTGGGTGAGTTCATAGTTTCTAATTCGTACTTTAACATGTCTGCGTTGGCGTCATCGCATCGCAAGAGGTATTACAACGCTTATCACACAAAAAATATGACACGATGCTTATGAATCCAGAAATATGCATAACGAATGCAAAGAGCGCATGGTCGTCCGATGTATACAATGTAGGGGTAAAAATAGCGACATGCTAACGTCGCGTTGGTTGGTAACATTGGTTTTTGGTACGAAGCAATTTCGTTCCCCCCACGTACAAAAGTAAAGACGTCAAAAATATTACTGGATTTGTAAAGGCTCGGCTATAAGTTGTGTTTTGTAAAACATGAGTTGATATTAATCTGAACTGGTTAAACTTTTCAGAGGGGTAATATTTTTTTGTAAATATGTGTTAACGATTATTCAAAGCTATTGACGAAAACATGACTAGTAAAAACACAAGGTTATTAGTACGTACTCAACGTGGGTAAAGTGTCGTTGCTTGTGCTTAAATTAGGGGTTTGTAATGGAGACATTTTGGTAAAACGAATGGGTACCATGGTGATGACGCGTTTGGTGGACGCTTCATGAAGATCCTTCCATGTTTGCATACAACTGTTTCAATTTTGATATTGGTATTTTTGTTGGGTAACTTGACGTTATTTACTGCCTTACTGTGTTTTGATGACTGGTGTTGACGGGACTGATTAGACGGACCGGACGGCACACAGATCGACGCACGTTGTGAGTTCCAGATGAAGAAAAAACACAGTGTACTCACATGACTTTGCGTAGCGCACGTGTGTGCGTGCGCAGCACACCCTCTCAAACACCCCAACTAAAGCCAGGTTGTTGTGGCTGCCGTCTCTCGCTCATCGAGTGTGTTCTACAAGTACTGATCGTTTGCCTTCTGTTTTAGCGGTGGCGGCAGGGGTAGTTACAAAGGTAAACGCGCCAGACCCCTCATGTCGCGGGGGCTGGTGCCATTTTTTGTACACATTTAATTCTTTAATCTCGCGCCGAAACAAAAAAGAAACGACGTCATTAAATATGTCTACGGACTGTGATTTGCTGGAAAGACTCCTTTAGCAATTATGTTATGAGTAAATAATTAAGTAGTAATAATTAAGTCAGGTGTGAATGGTTTATTAATATGTACCTGTATTTGTATGTACGCCCAATTCAACGGCAATCTAGAGCGATTCTGCTCTTGATTGTTAACAAAATCATTGCCAATTTTTGGGTATAACAAAGCTGTCTTTATTAAACGCACTGTGACCGAATTTTATCCAAGGCGCAAGTGTATCCTGTCGGAAGACACAGCTCGTCGTAATATTCTGTTCAAGGACGTCTTGAGAGTGTGTGAAAGGTACAAGGATTGTCTTTCCATTGAAAGGTAGTTTTACTGCACGTACAAGATGAGGTTTTAGAGGTTCTGAAAACGAATGGATTCTCAAGGGTTATCGGTTATTTGAAAAAAAACATAAAGGTTGCCAATTGTTTGGCTTTCGGTGATAGGACTTGTTATTGTTGGCGAAATAACAGTTAGGTAGATTTTAAGTTGTAAGTTAAGTGGTGGCGCTTGGCTAACGTGTGTTTCTCGACTTACAGGTGGATCGGGTGAAATGGTCGTTCAGGAGGATACTGTATTTGTTTCTGGCATGTCATCTGACATCACTGAAGCTGATATCGAGGATCACTTTGGCGCTATTGGACTGATCAAAGTAAGTTCTATTCAGAGAACCCTAAAAGTGTTCGGGTCGTTATTTCACTTCAATACTTACCGTTATTTCTGGTTTCGATATGAAACAGATTACTGCGGACAGCACTCTGTGCTTGAATACAACTGTTTCAAGTCCAATTTTGTAGTTCCGCTATATTAATTCAGATCCTATTCATGCTTAAATTTCGTGTAATTTGAGTAATTATTCAATCTGGAACATTTATTTTCTTTTAAGTCCTTGAAGATTTTATTTTACCTTTCTATTTTTGTTAAAAACTAATTTTTATTCTGGTCTTCCAGCTTGATAAGAAGACAATGAAGAAAAAAATTTGGCTGTACAAGGATAAACAGTCTGGAGAGTCCAAAGGAGAAGCCACGGTCACCTACGACGATGCAAACGCTGCTCGCTCTGCGATTTCCTGGTTCGATGGCAAAGATTTCCGCGGTAATACCATCAAAGTACAGATGGCTACCAAGCGTGATAATTGGAGCGGCGGTCGTGGTGGCGGACGAGGAGGTGGCGGACGAGGCGGAGGATTCGGTGGCGGTCGCGGAGGAGGTGGCGGCCACGATCGAGGAAGTCGAGGTATGTGCCTCTTACACTTATATTTTCCCATGCCAACCTCGATCTTAATACGTTATTGTTGGGATCGTGTATAAAACGATGGGTATAGCAAATTGTCTTCATTAAACGAACGTTGCTGTATTGCCAATGCAAATGTGTATCCTGTCTGAAGAAACATTTTTCTTGCAATTTTGCTGTTTTTAAAAAATGTACTTAAAAAATTAAATTGCTAATGTATTTCTTTTGTTTATAAAGGTGGTGGCGGTGGAGGCGGCGGTGGTCGCGACAGAGAATCCAGAGATGGCGATTGGCGCTGCCCGAACCCTGACTGCGGCAATACCAACTTTGCGTGGCGTAATCAGTGCAATCGTTGTAATGAGGATAAGCCTGAAGGAGCCGGAGGTGGCGTCGGTGGTGGAGGTGGTCGTGGTGGTGGCGGAGACCGACGAGGAGGAGGTGGCGGTTTCCGCGGTGGCAATGATCGACGTGGTGGAGGTTTTGGCGGAGGACGTGGGGGAGGTGGCCGCGGTGGTGGCGGCTATGGAGGCCGCGGAGGTGGACGGGATGGTGGTCGCGATGGTGGACGACCGAGACCATATTGATTCAGATAATTCTTTTTTTTTTAATGAGCATTCGACGGGATCACGCAAGCAGTGGCGCATTATGATTGTATTATTTTGTATTTTTAACTATTTTGACTATATTAGTTGAATGCGTTGTATGTATAGTCGGAGATTGTGTATTTAGTTCGGCAAAGATTGGTATTTTTCTTCTTTGGGGACACTTGTATGGAAAATGAAGGATGTGAAAGATTTGATGTGTATTTGTAAGCCAATTCATGATGCTTGATGAAAATACAATTTTTATAATAAAACATTTCTTCAAATTTGTCTTCAAATCCATTCCCTATTTAAAAATTTGTGCTAACCGAATTTTTTCGTTAGGACAGGCTCGCGATGGACCAATTACCCTATTTTCTTGAATTTCTGGTGAAACTAGTCGAAATTGGTTTATTTCGGACTATTTACTACCACCACTGATGGAATATCCGAATATCCTATGCTTCCGGCTCAGCCTCCTACGCATGCGCGTTGTGCAGAGTTCACAATGAAGCCGCACCTGTGTTACAATGTACGAACCTAATTGACTTGTAGCAAATATCCAAAGAAATTTTATTGCTTATACGAGCAGAAACACATGATTTTTGGACGCACATGTTCAGATAAAAATATATAAGTCATACTTGCATGACCAACCTGTATTTAATCGATTCGGAGTGCAATATCCAAATGAAAATTATACAATTGTAACAACTTTAAAGGCTCTGTGCGTGAAATATCAGTGCGTGAAATATGTCCTGAGAATTTTTTAAAGAAGCTCAAATATCACAAAGTTTTATGGACAATGGTTTTTCTCATCCACAACGATCGCAGTCGACGATGGTCCACACTTAACCTGAAGGATCTTCCAATCTTGTGGGATTTCATGTACTTTAGTTGGTTTGATAATAATTGCTTCAAAGTCGGGTACACCAAGTTGGTTGAACTTGTTGCAGCCGCATGCGTACACGTTGTTATCATCTAATTATGAACAAGACGTACATGTTATGAATGAATTAGTTTGACCAATGTAATCGTAATTGAGTGACAATAATCTGACCCTAAGGCGATTTGACCAAGCATAACAATCAAACCAAACAGTAATTATGGTATAACGCTTAATCTCTATGTTCAATTCATGGAATGTAAAGTCTCTCATTTCCCGGAAGTTATGAAGACCGAAAGCCATACATTTCAGGGGTGGGCAATTGGCTTCTAAAAAATATACTTACTTGTAATACAAATGGAATGACGACCTCCTGCTGCAATAAACGAAATGTTTAGGTGCTCCACAGGGAAAGGTAAGTAATGTGGTGTAGATATGACACCAATGGGTTTCTCGTCCTCATCCACTAAACCCAGTTGGCCATCGCTATTCCATCCCCAGACGTAAACATCTCCATCACGACTCAAAACAATTGAATGCCAACCACCACAGGAAATGTCCACGATGAAAGTTGAGTCAAGCAATGCCACAAGTTGGGGCTCGTCTTGTACTTCCAAAATTCCATTACCAAGTTGACCTCGCCTTCGAAAGTAAGTTTCACTTAGAAATCCAATTTCAGTTTTTACGAAGTTGAGCAGTCCAACTTACCTGCCATTGCCAAACGCATAAACACGGCCGCAATTGTCCAAAATTAAGCAATGTTCAAATCCGACAGACATTTTCACTATAGTGATAGGTTCCTCTGTTGGAACGGGCAAATTCAACTTCTCAGGGAAGTTGTATATATCTCCTGAATCAGTAATCCCCACCGAAATCATTGTCCCAGGCTCGAAGCTTTTCACTTTACAAATTGGCTGATCAGGCCCATCCGCCCTAAGAATCCGTGGTTGGAACGATGGTTTTCGCGCGAGGAAATCCAACATAAAAACCTCCCCTTCATCGTCCATCACATACACACTCGTATCACAGGTATACACTTTCTTCAGACGACCCATGGATGGAACCTGGGGACGAGTCACCTGGTGCGTGATTTTCGGTTGGAGGCCGTGCCCATGGAAAAAGACACCGTTGTTTCGAAGATACACATTGATCGAATGACCCAGGGCGAGATCGATGAGGTCGTCGTCAATCGGCAGATCGGTGAAGCGTTCGATAGCAAGCGCGTGCGACGCCGGCACCTGGCCGAACAGGTTGCAGCCTGCGTAAGTGAGACGCATGGTGGTCACCGCACAACTTCATCCACGGCCGCTCCCGCAAAAACCAGCCAGCTGTTGGGGAAACCTTCAAATGTTTGTATCGCTATCGATTATGAGCGCGCGTGTTCCAGTAACGTTGTGTCAACCCCTCTCGCCTCGCGTTTTACAGCATAGCACGAACAGTGCAGTGTTTATCTACATCAACGCGTTGCGAGTCTAAATTCGACGTTTCCCTACATCAGAAGTCCCCACAGAGAGACATGGTAAGCCGAATTGTTCTTAGCCACTTACAATTTTGCGAAATTTTTGAAATCTTACTAGAAAATCTGAACGAGACACTACGATATATCTATGGTAACCATTAACAATCACAACTTTGTGTTGTGATTTCAGGGTTTATTGTCGATCCTCCGCAAACTGCGTTCGTCCCCTGAACAAGAACTACGCCTGCTACTCTTGGGACTTGACAACGCAGGAAAGACGACTATCTTGAAAACGCTTGCTTCTGAAGATATCACCCACATCACCCCCACAGCAGGTTTTAATATTAAGTCTGTTATCAGTGAGGGGTTCAAACTAAATGTATGGGATATCGGTGGGCAGAGGAAAATTCGCCCGTACTGGAAAAACTACTTCGAAAACACTGACATTCTCGTAAGAAAAATCAATATATCCGCACCCCGATCGTTATCTCCCTAACCGCCAATGGCAACCGACATTTTGTTTTTCAGATCTACGTTGTAGACGCAGCGGATAAGCGTCGCTTAGAGGAAACGGGCATAGAATTGTATGAACTCCTCAACGACGAGAAACTCAAAGACGTCCCGCTTTTAGTCTACGCCAACAAACAAGATCTCCCGAGTGCGCTTTCCGCCGCCGAGCTAGCAACCACCCTGGGTTTACCCACGATTAAAGATCGCGCCTGGCAGATACAAGCGTGTATTGCGTCGCAGGGTACTGGCGTGCGCGAAGGGATGGAGTGGGCATGTAACACCATCAAAAAGAAATAAATCCAACATTTATCTCCAGCTTAACTACACCTACATTCGCACTGCGAAGCATGCAATACCCTCTTTATATTGATAAGATAATTCTAAATTACTTTATGCATATGAGGTTAGAATCGATATAAATACCTGTATCTCCGAATTTTAGACGCTCTTCGGGCGAATTTTGTAGGGTTTTATACAAATGCGACGTATGTAACGATGAATGATGAATAAAGACACTTTTAAACACTTTTAAGCCTCGTAAAAATCTTGATAAATATTTGAAATCAAACCGACAATCAAACCAGTAGAATTTGTTTTTGTTATAGGCAGTCAACATTACACAAAATGACTCATCAACCAGAAAAATAAAATTTTATATTTAGAATATATATTATGCTATAAAACGGTCTTAAAATATTTCCTATAATAAATATTTCATAATAAAGGCAATTTTTGACGAGGTTTTGTTTGTTTATTGTATTATTTAATATAGCCAGTCGATCATAGATGTCGCACATGATTCATTTTGGCATATATCATAAAATAGGTTAATGTGTCATAGTAAAAGAACATTACAAACGTTCCCAGGACTCGACGATGATTGTTTTTGCCCAAAATTTCATTTATCACAAATATAACAATTATATAATATAGCAATAATATAGAAATCTATTAAGTGAAATTAGAAATATGTTGACAGAAGTTCCCAGGAAACGTTATGTAAAAATAGAATAAACTTTATTTACTGCAATGTTTGAATTATGTTCGCATTCATATCCCTGGTGAATAAGCAATATTGATTTTGTACATCTACATTTATAATGAATATAGTTAAATACTTTATACGACATCGAGAAGTCAGGAAAAACATAAAATATTAGTGTTAAAGTAACCAAAACCTCCTTAGATCTAACATCAAGATCATAGTTAAGAACATAATCGGATATAAGATTATGCAACCAAATAAACACACATGTCAAAGATATTGATATGCCCCTAAAAAGGTTATGAACGGAATATTAAGGTTATAATAGTTACTTTATTGCATTACACAAAGAAATACGTGACATGTTTGGTTGGCTTGTTTCATCTTGTATGTATATACAGCAAATTTACAGTAATTCATGGTAATTATTACAATATATTCTTTCATTCGTTTCTCATATAATATGTATATATTCATTCATAATATATTTATATAGTACTTTAGGATATGACTAGAAAAATGAAATCGTTATTTTTTGTTTCCATGTATGAGTATTAGAAGGCATTATTAGAATCACAGTAATATTAAAACCAAGCTCTCGTTATGTAATTGTTTTCATTTGTCCGATGTTGTTTTCGACTATGTGTGACCACGCCATCTGGTGATTACTAGCCGCATGCGCTTGTATAATACTCGTTTCCGTATAGGTTAAAATCGACTAGTTGTGTTACAAAGTCATTAAGCAAAGCGTTCATTTTCTCGGTAATAAATTTACTTCATCTTTAAGGTTTTAGTTTTAAGTTTCGTTCAAATATAGTTAAAGCCAAAATGGGAGGACGTGATATATATATATCTTATTTATCATGTATTCAGGTGCGCAATAAAACCGCATGTTAACCGCTTTATTGTCGCGTAAATGGACAAGTTGTTCGACTGGTTGCATACCACACGATAATTTCTAGGCTATTCGCATAGAGATATTGACAGATATGTCTCGTTTTCACCTTGTTTTCTTGGACCCAGATCATTCCTTCCACGCAGGGATTGGTCAGTTAGCTGGGCGCATGCGCACTATATTTTTTTAATTTATAGGTTTCTAGATTACGAACTGTCGTCTAGGTTAGGTTAGGTTAGGTTAAGGAAAATAGGATACCTTCGGGATAACTTTTTTATATTTTGTAGTTTTTGATTTCAGATGACAGACTTTTGACAGATTTTTTACTAGATGCACATGGCGCCATCTATCGTTTAAAAATTGACTTCTAGTCATAGGTTTAACCTTTTAACGTTTAGTGTGTTGGTTTAGTTTTCCTTTTCATTAACAATAAGATAAATTCATTCTTGTTGAGCAAAAGAGTGTGGTCGACATTGACAAATTCGTGTTCTCGTGTGTATCGTGTTGTTACATGTGAACATAACCAAACATTTACATATAGTACATAATTGCCCAAAATTGTCTACCAATTTTGGTTCGCCATTGATATCGACAGCATTTGTTTTCTACATTCACGAAGTTAAAGTTGATGTAAATGAATCAATTAGTGAAATGACGGAAAATTGTCGGTAATTTTGTGTCGTTTGAAAATGGTCTCACATTATCTTTACATCAATCAATCATACAAACTAAGTGGTATTACAACTAGAGATATCTTGGGTTAGATATGAATCGAATAAAAATGTCTATTATCAGTAGGCCTAAAGCTAGGTTAGTAATGCAAAAACATACCTTAGATTGACTTAAGTCACATATCTCAGTTTAATGATTATTCGTTTTTTCTTCATTTTTTTTTTGTATAAGAGTATAAGTTTTTGCTAGTCTACTAGAATGACAACCATTAATTCTAAGTCTTAAATACGTTTGTTTCTTTGGTTAGTTTAACCTTATCGTTACGAGCTACAGTTTGTGGTTAGTTGTTGGTCATGACCTTGACAGAAATAATGTTAGAGAGAGATAATGTAAGGCTACCTAAGCAAGGCCGCCGCCCAGCAAGTCGGCGACATCTAACGGCAAGTATGTTCAATTCGATGATAATCAGTTGGAGCTGAGAAAACGTTTCGCCTACTTTTTTTTTTCTTCTAACGCTTAGTTAGTCTACACTAAATTTATTTGCTTGATATAAGTTGTGGCCCCGAATGTTCGTTATAATCAACGCTTAGTATTAGTATCTAGATCAGTTGATAAGTCCCATGAAGGTTATTTCGTGGCTCTTGTGGGTTAACACTCACACAGTGGGTTAGCATAACTTCGACTCTGTTGCTCACATAACCTTGGCGTGAGGGATTAGCCTCAATGTTAGCGTTTTTTCGTTTTACACCATCGCGCACTGAGTCTACGCGTCGCTACTTTTGATGAAGCGATCGGTTTCGTCGGCGACTGCGATGTCCTCCTCGTCTTCGGGCGGGCTGGGCCCGGAGATCGAGAGCATCGGCAGGCCGAAGTGCTTCTGCTGCTCGTCCAGTGAGATGTTATCGACGCTGCGCGCCTTTCGGCACAGCTGCGACTGAGAGCCGTGTCGTCGGAGGAACTCCTTCGAGTCGAAGCCGGGCCCGCTGTACGACGTGAAGATGGCTGAATTGAGTCGCGGCCTGGATCTACGTGTCGTCGATGGCGTAAGAATCTGTTTTGGGAAAATATACAAACCCCATTCGGAATTAGTACAGATCTATTTCATGGAAATACCTACAAAGATGTACAAATATCTGACTTATCAGTAGACATAGCTTTATATTTTTTTTCAAGCTTGTCTAGAGGTGAAACACATTCAACGAAAGAGAGATAAAGTGGTGACTGGAGTGGGGGGAGTTCGAGAATCATCGAAAATACACGTCATATTCATTTCTTCAAGAATAAAAAAAAAACATTGAAAAGAAACGAAAGAAAAATAAACATGGACAATAGGAATATACTAAATAAACAAATGGAATTAAAGTAGGGGTTAGAGAATCAAAACCATATCGTATTATGTTCACTCTTAAGCCAGTCCTTTGTACATCTTTGCTTAGAAAATCAAGGAGTAGAACTAATGGGCTATGTTTAGCTTCGCAACATAATGGGCACAATTGTACGAAACACAAACAGGGCGGACGATAACACGCTCCAAGTTAACCTAAAGTGTGAGGTGTATATATAGATGGCGCTGCTTTACATACAGACAAACACATACACACACACACACACACGCACGAAGCATGACTGTGAGCGTGACTGGTCGAGTGGTGAGTTGAGTAAATATACTTAACTTCCCTTGTTTCGCGTTTACGGCAAAACAATTGTCTACAACGCACGCTGGTGTGCGACATGTGAAGGTACGTAGTGTGGTCGTGAGAGTGAGTGGTTTTTAACATCACTACGAAACAGGACGAGCACATCTTTCATGAAATGTGTTTATACATTCGAATTGAAAAAAAATAAGAGAAAACTAAAGAAACAGCGAGAAAAAAAGTACAACTAAACAATGTCTACCGCGATTGTCTCCAAATTCTGTCGGGATTAAATCATCTAGCCTACAACATAGGTTACGTTACGTTTCCACGTGACACCAATAATTACACTCTGTTGATTTGATAGATAGGTTGTCAGCTAGGTATTATTTTCGATTCTACTGCGTGTGACATTCTCGTTCATATTCCGGTAGTCAAAAGCTGCTTTTCGAGGCAACACACGTCACTCACCGTTAATATATTCAGGTTTGCAACCCTGCAACCCGCAACGTGTTTATACGCGTTAGTACGTCGCCCTTTGTTGTCTCTTACGCTCTTTTGTTCTCGCATTGTGCACAATCATGATACATTTATTTGTATGCAACCGAATGTACACAGATGACTTGTGTAGAGGTGCATACATTCAAACTGTGGGGAATTCATATGTTATATAAAAATCGCTGAAACATAAAGATACACAGAAGAAGATAGAAGACAGTGGAAGTGAAAAATGGAGAGTCAAGAAAGTGCCACACTGAAATGAAATCTTCTCGAATAGTAGGCAACCCAAAACACCAATGAAATGTACCAATGTAAATAAGCAAAATACAAGTTTGGCAAATGATATTAATATTAATTAATAAGATTCAAAGATTTGAATGTGACGAATATTGTTGTATTATACAAATGCGGTTGAGCTTGGTTTGGTTTTTGGCGTCAGTGGCCGGCAGGTGGCACTTACTATGGAGCAGGGGAGAGTCGGGTGTGATCGGATGCTAGGTGCCGTCGGCACGATGCAGCAGCGCAAACTGGCAGCCGCACTCGCGGCCATGGCCATGGCTGCTTTCCCTCGAGCGGCGCGGCAAGCGGAAACATGCGTCCCAAATTATGCAGCATCCGTCCTGCGTACCGGTGTGTGAGTGTTATCCGTGGCCCACGGGAGGGTTGGCGGCGGACGAATGGATGTGATACGCCCACGCACATCGCAAACAGCGATACATACAGAGAGCGAGCGAGAGAGAGAGAGGAACAGAAAAAAAACACACATACATTCAGCGAACGAGTTCCTTTCGATTCCTGTTTTCACAAAGAAAAAAAAATGCATTTCCAAGTGACTGTAAACACACGCAAAAGAAATGCATTCCAGCCACAAAGTTAGGTTAAGCACAACAAATCGTAGTAGGATACTGCAAAATTTCAAGATGGCCGTTTAAGATTGTCAAAAAAGAGTCGGCATGCGATATGGGTTGCATAGTTTATTATGTAAGATTTAAAGATGTCAAAAGTTTTTAAGTTAATTCAATAGATGGCGATGTTACCTCTCCATTTTAGTTTCTAAACTTAATTTAATTAATCCCAAATTGAATTATGTTAATCCCAGGTTTTCAGAAAACAGTAAAAGTATTATTGGGGTGTATAAGATAGCTTCATCGAAACATGAACTGCAAATTGTTTTCAAGGTTGTTTTTTGGGTTGCAGAAAAATGGTTGAATATTTCATTAAATGAAAGAAAACGAAGAGTAAGAAGAGTAATATCTAAATTCCAATTTATAATAGTTTTCCGAAGCCATCTATGTTCATGCAGAGCGTGTGACTTGTGACAAAACTTTGTAATTGCATTGATGACGTTGCTATGACAACGCGTCGCGTTTCCACTCTACGCGGCCGCGTTTGGCTGGCGAACAATGCGCGCGTTCGCGTGTTAATCAGATCAAATTACCGGGATTATTCGAACGTATGCACAGCGAAGTGAAAATCCTATGATAATCGCATCCTTCCTACGTCCACGTATATCTGAATCCCTTTTAATGTATATTCGGTTGCAGCCATTATGTAAATGATGCATAAACTCGCGCCATCTATTAAATTCCCCATGACCTTTCATAAGATCTACATTTTCAAACAGAAAGATGCACCCCGGCACCTGTACGTGTATTTATCGAAAACAAGTATGTAATTATTGGTGTTCGTGCAAATAATCACCGAGTTTTCAGCATGGCAGCAGGTAGAATACGCGCACCCAAGTGTACGCAAAAGACTAAAGAGAAAAAGTTTGGGGGGGGGGGGAACACGCGCCGACCACGCACGAGCCGAGAATAACAACAAACCAGAAAACCGCAGCAAGCAAGCGTTGTTGTTGTTTACGGCGACGGCGAATGCGCGGCCGGCGGGCAAGTCGAGTACATAATTAATTACTTGCTACAAGACGTTCTCCAACACATGCGCGCAAATACAGTGTGTTCGTCAAATTCACAAGTAAACAAAAAACAATCTCGAACACACTGTATGCAAACGTTCTAAATACAATGCAGTAACTAAAAGGAAACGTAAACGTAATCAAATAAGGGCGGGCGGGTATAAAACAAACAGAGTGTGAAAATATGTTAAAGGAAAAACACCCTGTATAAAGCTACGGATTCATCTACAAATTATAAGTATATCGTTGTTACGTTTCAAGTTACGTTTGAGGGGTTGAGCGAAAAGAGTGGTAGACGTATGGCCAAGGCAAACTGTCAAAAACAAACTATCAAAAATGCAAATATTAGTATTATTAATCGTCGGCAAAGTAATTACTACGCGAGCAAAACGTATGCAGCCAAAAACACGGGTGAGGTTGGTTGCATACCTCGTAACCAGGAGGGTTTTTCGACTCGACGCTCTCCGTCATCTGAGAACAAGTGATTGCAGAATAAATCAATTAATTCATTAATGAGAAAGTGTGTATTACGTCGGTGTATGCTTACAAATGGCGCTAGAAATACCTAGCAATCGAATGATGAAGGTATAACCACCAAGCGGAGGTAAATTTACAAACAGATGGCATTATGTAAACGCCGTATCGATGGTTTAAAATTATCGCAAAGGAAAACACGTTGTAAACGCATCAGGGAGAAATATATTCTTATACAGGGTGTTTGATGTTGATATGTGAAAATTAAACGTAAATAATGACGGCAAACAAGTGCTACATATATAGATAAACACGCTAGACATGAATTTTCATTCCAGGTAGATTTGGTAGTTTTGAGGCTGGTATTTTGGTTCCTTTGTTTGGTTGCAAGCAGATGGTGTTGTTTGGTGATGGTGTATGTGTGGTTGGTTGCGTACACGGTGGATAGCATCACACTTGCTCTGTCTCTCTACGTTTTTTTTTTTTGCTTTTGAAAATTCGCAAATAACAAGCAAGCAATCAACTTGTAATCAAATAGCATTGTAGGGCATCAGTACCACATCTACGTTTTTCAAATATATTTTGTCCAATATTCAATTTCGATTTAGCAAAAGTGCTTAAAGAAACAACTGATAGAAGTCATACATAACCTATAAACAAGTGTGGTGTGAGTGCGATGGTTTGCGTAAACCTTGAATTAACTAATTAATCTTTCATATATCGCATCATTTGTTATTTAGGTTGAATATGTGTAGCGGCATGTGACACGGGTGTGTTTTCCAAGCCGCCTCCCCACTGCCGGCCCCTTCTCCAACGTCTGTAGCTGGCCCGTCATCCAATTAGAAGTTTTTATGTAATTAGTCCTTCAACACGCGATGATATTAACTTGAAAACCACAATTGAATATTGTAACACTTTTTTATATAGACCATACGTTCGTTCATATGAAAAATAGAAACGTTATTTAACTTCCACAAATGTGTTTATCCAACATAACCTAAATATTGTGATTTAACGGTCGATTTTTAATATTCTTTCAATTTCTAAGGAAAATATGAAATCCATCAGAGAGAAAATATTTAACCAAGGTTCATATATTTTTTTCACTCTTACTCAAGCTTTTATGAATAAATCAATTACCCAATCAATTTGTAAATCCGTCAAACTGTCAAAATAACGGATGACAAATCGGTAACCAATCAATTGAACTAGATGCCCTACAGCTGCTCGAAGCTAGCGGGTTGCTTGCATTTTGCCATCATGGCAAGGTAAGGTTAAGGTTTTGATAGTGGTGTCGAGGGTTTTGTGGAGAGCCATACGAATGCGATGCGGTCACCTTTTTGTAGCTGCCACTGCTGCCACCACTGCCACGTTGCAGGTGTTTACTGTGGTGATGTTGTTGTTGTTGGCTGTGGTGGCGGTGGAGTTGGTGCGCGTGACGGTGATGCCCGCTGTTGTTGTTATTGTTGTGTGACATTTGATGTGGATTTGGTGGCTGTTGTTGTAGTTGTTGTTGCTGATGGTGGTGATGAGGATGGACGCGTTTGACTGGCTCCGAGGATTGCCGCAGAATGCGGCAATGCCGATATCAGTCCCTTGTCAGCAGGCCGCCGCCATTCCTGCCGCCACCGCCACCGCCATCGCCGCCGGTGCTGCCACCTTTGCGCGCCATGTAGGTCATTTCCACCGTCTCGCATTTGCATATCGTTTTCGTCGGTCGCGACAGGAGTCGCAGGCGATCGCGTCGTTCGCACTGCGCAATACACACACAGAGTGGACGTACGAGTACATACATTTGCATGCAATCGGTGATGTATGTTGTGTTTCTCTGTAGGTGTTTGTGTGTGTATGGGTGTTTTGTGGACTTAAGTATTTCAGCTATTTGCCGATAGATGGCAGTTTAATACAATTTCGAGGAAGGGTCAGTGAAATTATCTATAGGTTCCGGTGATTGATTCCTGATCTTGGCAAATAAAGCAGTGATGCCCAAACAATATTTTATTGTACCTTCAGAAGTGCTTTCAAGTAATTCAACAATGCCAAATGGCAGTGTTGAATTATGTAGTGGTTCATTGTAACTGTTAGTCAATAGACGGCTGTATTTTAATGTTTTTTTCTCTGGTTGTGGTAAGTTGGTTGCCTAGGATAGACGGTGTCTATAGCACAACTATTATTTGGACTTTGGGGATGCGCTCAGTAGCAATGGAAGGGGCGAGGGGGGTTATATCTATGTCTCCTCAGGTGAGTTTATCGAGTGTTTTTTTTTAAGTTTTTTGTTCATATCATTATCTTTTAAAAAAAACGTTGTGGTGTTCGAAATCGTGTGCTTTGTGAACGGAGACGTTGTGGTGAGTGATACTTAACACATCAGCTAAAGTAAAGGATCTTAGTTTAAAAAGATCATGTTGAGTAAGGTCCCGCGCATCACCGGGAAATGAATTAGTGTTTGCAAAAACCGCAAAGTGAATATCTAATATATAATTATCTTAATACTTACATCAAAGTGGTTCATCTTTACTATACGGTACATTGAAGATTTGTCATGAATCCACAAAGTTGCAAAATATTGTTTGAGCGTCACAGGCTTTATTTTAAAGACACGTCAAACAACCTACAACCCCAAAATTAGTGTATCGTTCACAAATGACTTTAATTAAAAATTTTGATTGAAAAAGAGGGAAAATAACTGATGTCTCTCATCTGAATTTGACTATCTCAAATTCTCTCGTAATCTCAACGCAATTTAATATTTGCTTCAATTTCGGTACAGTAGAAAGCAAGAAATCTTGCTAATGTAATATACTGGGTGTTTTAAATAAAAGCAATGGATTTGTAACCACACATATTCTCTACAACTTAACTTCCTTTTTTAATGCTTGTATGGTCCCGATAAATGAAAATTTCTCTTTTAATTTGAATCCACAATGCAATTTACGATAGAAACTGAAGAATATTTCGAAAAAAAGGACGAGTGTATTTTCGAAATAATTCTAAATATATTCGTATTGCTTAACAATATTTATGAGATTTACGAAAGGACATAGTACATCCTAATACTAAAAGAAAATGATTTATCGAAAAATCAACGGAACCGAGACGTGTAGCACCCCTCCCCATGAGCAACGATTGCGCGCGTTAGTCAAATGAGGCAGTAAGAAAAAAAAAAACGTCCAAGGGGTCAACTAAAAACAACGAAAATATGAACTAGCGCAACTTTCAAGTTGAAACAACACACAAATTACAAAAAAAGAAAAGTTAACATCGGATTACTAGTTTCTGAGTTATAGGTCGCCTAAATTCGGTAAATTCTGGTGAATACGCCAGTTTGCTCCCTATTGCAAATACGCGTATAGAAAACGTATTTCAAAATCGTGAAAGTAAAATTATAGTAAATTCTATGAGCTTAAACTTTTTTCCCGATTTTTATTACCTTGCCATTATCTCATTCTTTGTCTTCTTTATACATTCTTTATTTCTAACTTTCAATTCGTACTTCTTAACTAATACACCAACATATTTCCTTAACGCACACAAGTACATGCTCATTGTTTTATTTTCCGCTTTTATTATCCGCAGGCAATTGCGCAAACATCTGCGCACTGCGTTTCATTAGTCGGTACCGAGTCGGCGCGTCGTAAAAAAATAATTAACAAACGCCTGGATTTTAAACTCACCATCGTGCGTCGTTCGCAGAGCCTCCGCATAAATTCGTAAAATATGTGCGCGCCTTTGGAGGCGCGTTATTTTCATTGAGCAATTTTCCTCAAATATGTATCGTTCGGCGCTCGTGTGCGACATTACGCACCGTGCCCGAAAATACCAAGGCTGAACTCGAAATTGATTGTGTCATTTTCACCTTGCTTGCCACATTCCCTGAATTTGAGTTAAGATATGTTTAATTATGACGTTTCGTGTTTGGCGCCGTAAAAATGCAAATTTCAGACATAATATTTACGCATTTCGAGAGGGAAATGAGCGGAGGAGTTTATTAGTGGCGTGAGTTTTCGTCGCAAATATAGGCAAACATGAGTTGAATATGTATTTAAGAGGATGTTTGATATTATGAGAATGTGTGATTTTCTGAAATAACTACGAGTAAGTGGGTAATTGTGATAGTCTGGTTTGAAATTAAGATAATAATATTGAATAAAACATATGAACAACAAGGATAAGTTGCTTATTTTTGAGAGGAAGAACTTAGTAATGATTTTTGCTTAATTCATTCACACAACTACTATCATACAGTCTTATTTGGACGACCCCAGACTAGCTAGTATTGGTCTGCTAGCAATGCTAGCTAGTCTGGGGTCGTTCAAATAAGACTGTATGATAGTTGTTGCGTGACCGTGTTGCTCGCGACATTAGCTCCTAGCGGACGCTAGCGGACACTTTCTACCACATAGTGGTGTAAGGAAGTACTAACTTTCTCCCGGCCCTATCCTGAACCTTTATTTGGCATATTATTCACATACTCCTTCTCCTTCTTAAACATTAACATAAAATCTTAACTTAAAATAAAATATACAAAAAAAAACAAAGAAAAAACAACAATTGCAATATGCACACGCCTGCTCTACACTGCACGCCTCCTTCTTTCCTTCTC
>JAODAC010017242.1:0-20952 GCA_027575185.1 Mimaenictus wilsoni | reverse complement strand
AAGTTCTTTCACGCCAGACTAAACATTGATAATTTGGCGACAAATATAAAAAAGGCCTCAAACTTGCCTCGCCGTTCTCAATGTATGAAAGGGAATCATGAAACGTTGAAAAGAGTGAAAGATCCAATTTATATGAAAGCTCTAAAAATGTGAATTTAGGCGGAGAAAATGGATAATTTAGTATAATGTTTCTGTTACCTATGTTTTTTTTCCTGTGATATTGTATAAATGTTGTTATTTCGATTATTTTGTTTTATTCACCCGTCTCGATCACAGTTATTACAAGTTCTGTTCAATTAATTTTAACTGTAATTTGTCATATTTGGAAAAATGCGGTTGGATTTGCTTCGTTGGTTATAGTACTAAGGTTTTACTCTTGTTTGAAGACAAAATTAGCAGATTTGCTTGGATTCATTAAAAATGTTTGTCTCATTACATGGAGGTTAAAGAAGTAAGAGAATTTGCTTTCTCAAGAAAGAAATAATTCAAAAATTGAGATAAACGCCATAAAGCCAACCAAGGTAACGAAAAATGTTAATACGTCAATTTCAATATGTTCGAATTTTAATTTACCAACGTTTAGCCAAGAACCATTGATCTTCTGAGAATAACAACAACGTTAACATAGTTATTCTTAATTTGAACGAAGTTTATTATACATTTTATATCAGCTAATTAAATTAGTTTCTCATTGTCAATAAATATCAGTGAATTTAAATTTCGCCGCTTAGTTGTCGTGTGAATTCGAAAGTGTTGTTTGGGTTGCCTATAGTCAATTTGCACTTTTGCAAATTTAAAGGCATTACCGCGTTTTATTAGTTTAACGTTATCAAATAATTAACATGTTATAAACACAAGCAGTTATTCCTAATTAGTAAAATAATCACTAAATTATTTTATTAGAAATTTATATTTTACGATGTGCAACTGGAACTGGAAAAGTACATTTCGTCTAAAATACTTATGTGATACACACAAAATGTTATCAATCTATTTATACAGACTAAATGTTTCCAGTAAGTATAAATCAATTCGGTTAACCTTGCTCTTATTACATTTTAAAGTTAATTAAACTTCAGTTTGCAATGTGTAAAAAAATGTTCTTGAAAACGTTTTATTGTTTTTGACTAAATAATTAAATACATAATAATTAAAGTGCAAATACATGTCAAGTATGTTTAAATCTTACATGAAACAAGCTTATCAGTATAATATGCAAATGCAATAAATCTACAATTACACAATTAACGCATGAAGAAAGAATATATTAATTTATTGTTTAACTCTATAAATAAACCACTTTGTCGATCAATAATCGAATAAAGTAATACGCAATTTACAAAAACAACTCATATGATTCACTATAAAACTATCAAACAAAACGATGCAATCATCCTACTAATTGTAAGTAATCCTCTCAAACATTTGGATTACAAATGTCTGAATTCCTCGCTGTGACATCTGTTTCAACACAAACACTTGCTAATCATTATAAAAGACTTGTGTTTCTAATCGTTTTTAATCTGTGTTGTTTTCCACTATTGACCTGTAGAAATAGAAATCTAACCACAATCCTCCAAAAAACAGCTGCCGACCTCCGAATATTTTTACTCTCGCTGTTGTCATACGTTATCAGCTGCCCTGATAGCGTTCGTCAAGTTCGCTGGTTTATTCAGTGTACAGTGCGTGTTTGAAATTTAAATAAACGCCCGCGAACGCTAAGCATTCATAACTATAAAGCTATACTCGCAGATAAATAATCTGTGATTCATAACACTAGTTTTATTCAGAGCATGGAAAGCAATGAAAACAGAACCATGCAAAACAAGAATGAACCGGTCACGGCAGTGCCGAAATTCGGCCTCAAACTGCAACTCGATCACAAATACCCTGAGAAATGGTCGCAGAATCGAATGCCAACTTTGAATCAAATCAGGCAGATTTTTTGGATGATCTTCAGGTAAAATAATCGTGTCATTCTATAAAACTGAGTATAAAGACGTCTTTTTCTTACAGGTATATTATATTGTACATAAAACTACGTTGGGAAGGAAGAAAAATTCTTATGGACTACATCAACTTGAAGAATTCAAAACAAATTTATGGTAAGCGGAATATTCAACAATTTATAGCAATGTTTGCTTGGTTGATTTCATTGATTGTGTTAATTTAGGTGTGCCAATGGGTGGGCTTGGCTGTGGATCCATTGGCAGAGGCTACAAAGGTGAATTTTGCAGATATCAACTCCGTCCTGGTCGCTACGAGTACGGCACTCTAGATGCTAATCAATTCATTGTGACAATTCGAGATAAGACACAAACTACCATATTCCAAAGTCTGCTGTCCACATACAAGTATGTTATCATGTTTATTTTGATTATTATTCATATTTATCTGGTAGTTTTTGCATGGTTGATGAATTTGTTATTGTAGTTTTGTTTTTATGTAATTTTATCAGTCGCAGAATTATTGGATAATAGCAGAAATAATGCTAATTTTATAAATAGTTTACATTAGAAATAATAGTGGTAGTTGCATTATTTCTATATATAGAAATACTAAAGCGAACGTTTTGCTTTTGTAGGAGAGAATCAAAGTATCTAAAGACCTGGAAAAGTTTAATGGACGGTTCGAAATGTTCGTATACTGGATTATATCCACGTGCGTGGACTGAATACGATATATCGGAGTATGGGATTAAATTAAAGTGTAGGCAAATCAGTCCGATTATTCCCAATAATTATAAGGATTCATCAATGCCTGCCACCGTCTTTGTTTGGGATGTCGAGAATGTGTCTACTCAAGTTCTCAATGTGACTATAAGTTTCACATTCCAGAATGGTATTGGTGTTTCAAAGATTGATTCAAAGGGTAAATATTTTCATTTTAATGTTTCCCCTGTAGGCAACGCAATAAACAATGTAGACAACCCAAACATCGGCACAAATTGATGTTTGGGCTGTCTATCATATTTGTGTGCCTGACAAAAACGTAACCGAAGGATTCCGAGGACTAACAAATGTGTTAATCATCCGAACACAGTCGAAGTTTGCTGATGTTCGGAAAAAATAACTTATTAAACTTCTAATAAGGGTTATGAATCAAATATAACCTAAAAGTATGTATGTTTTTATAAATCTAAAGCGATGATGTTTGGATTGCCTATCGATTCCTTGGATTATTTAAGAAAAATCTCATTTGTTTCTAGCAAGATGTAGTTCAAAACCATTCTCCTACCAAAACTCTGAAGGCGTAATACTCTACCACACAATCGACAAAACCCCATGTTCTTATTCACTCGCTGTAAAAAACAGCGCCGACCTGGCAGTCTCGAAATGCCTAAATTTCAATCCACATTCTGATGGCAGAAATGTATGGAACCAACTCTACGATAACGGCATGTTTGAGAAAATAAGTGACAAACGCTTCGACAACACCTTCGGTGAATTAGGCGTTGCATTAGCTGCCCAATGCACTGTACCTCCGAAAGCCAACAAAGATATCGAATTCGTCTTTGTTTGGGATATGCCCGTTGTTTCTTTTTTCTATAAACAACGAACCTACACCAAATATTATACGAAATTCTTCGGCATGGACGGTGCTCTGAAAATGGTTGACTACTCTCTACAGAATTATCCAAAATGGGAGCAGGCAATTTACAAATGGCAGGAGCCTGTCTTAAGCAACAAATCCCTACCAGCTTGGTATAAATGTGCATTATTTAACGAAACGTATTTTGTTTCGGACGGTGGCTCCACCTGGTTTTTACTAGAAAAAGATGAAGCTGGAAAGTTATCTGATACCGATCCAAGGTAATCTTTTAAGGTTATGCTCTTTGTTTAACCTGTTTTTGAAATATTTGGTTATAGAAAAGAATTTGGCCGATTTGGTTACCTCGAAGGACACGAATATAGGATGGTAAACACATACGATGTGCATTTTTATGCGTCGTTTGCCTTGGCAATTAACTGGCCACGATTGCAAAACGTTATTCAATACGACTTTAGGGACTCGATTTTCGTAGAAAACAAAACCATGATTAAGGAGTTATTCACCGGACATATGATTGAAAGGAAAGTACCTAATTCCGTGCCTCATGATTTAGGCGATCCTTCCGAGGAGCCCTATTTACTTATTAATGCGTATCCGATTCATGATGTGAGTGAGTGGAGAGATTTAAACACCAAATTTGTACTGCAAGTATTTCGCGACTTTTCTCGAAACAATGATCTGGACAAACGGCAATATTTGGAGGATATGTATGAAGCTCTAACTAAAATTATGAAAAAATCGCAGAGTTTTGATAGCGACAATGATGGGATTATTGAGAATACTGGTATTCCTGATCAGACGTTTGATACATGGGTTATGAAAGGACCTAGGTAAGTTATAACCTTAAAAGTTAATCTTTAAATACCTTTTAACCTTAATTACCTAACCTGCAAAAACATACTTCAGTGCATATTGTGGAGGATTATGGTTAGCTGCCTTATACGCAATGACACAAATCTGTGATTACCTCAACAAAGAAGAAGATAAAGCCCACTACGCCGAGATTCTCGAGCGTGGCAAGAAATCATTCGATAGAAAACTCTGGAATGGCAAATGTTACAACTTCGATATGGTGGAACGCCCAGAAGGCGACATCTACATGGCGGATCAAATGTGCGGCCATTGGTATCTTAGATCGGCAGGATGTAACTACGAAATTTTCCCCGAGGACAAAGTGAAGAGTTCGTTAAAGACTTTGTTTGACAACAATGTAATGAAGTTCAAGAATGGGAGCTTGGGCGCCGTGAATGGTTTTACGTCTCAGGGCAAGAAGGATGTGGTTACCATACAGAGTGAAGAAGTCTGGATTGGTGTTACTTATGGCTTGGCTGCGTGTATGTTACAAGAGGTAAGAATTTTATTTATTACCTGTAAGTTTCGTCAGTGAGGTGTCACATTGTTATTTGGGTTGCATAACTTCAGACTGCATTCAAATTTAAACATATATAACCTACCTAAAAATAAGTTCTTCGTTCACTCGCCTTATCGCTGACGGGGCAAAGGCCAGTGATCTGTCATTCTTCCAGAATTTTTCTGGGTAACTATGAGCATATTAATTCCCTGTAGGTAGGTTTCTAGCCACACCCAAGGTGAAGAAGACAGATGTTAATGTGGTTGCCAGAGCGAGTAGAGGTGTTAGTGGAAACCTTATTTTAACCTCAAAATTTAAAAAATAACCTCAAAATAATCTAATCTATTATTTTCTTAGGGAATGGAAGTAGAAGCATGGCAAACCGCAGGCGGTATGTACAAAACAATGTCTCAACGTTTAGGCTTAAGTTTTGAGACACCTGAAGCTCTATACGAAGACAAATACTATAGATCAATTGGATACATGCGAGCCTTATGTATCTGGAGCATGCAAACTGCTTTAGAAGTTAACGAACGTTCTAAACAACAAAATATGTGAACAAATCTCATAATTTAGAACAATCACAAACGTAATACTAATTGTAGATTACAAACGCATGTATAGGTTTTTAGGTTATAAGTTATAAATTGGCAATGGTACGTATTAACTCAAAATTTTACCATATAAACAATCATTTATACTTAATTTTGTGATGTTGATTATGTGATATAATGTTTTATCACTGTATAATTCATATAAAACAATTCAACAACATATGAATACTGTTTTATTCAAAAAATGTATTCGAAAGTTTTCAGGAATCACACTGGACCTAAATTTTTCTGTAAATATTGAACATACAACGTCGGAACGTTTTCTAACAAAGGCGTGTTCATTTTACTATAATTTATATACTGTCTACTCAAACTGATTAATTTGGGAACTGTGGCATTCTTCAAATCAATCTCCAAATCTTCATAATTCGCAACAGGAATCGTATCTCTACAACCTTTACTCACGTGCCCTATTAATCCGCTCGTGATGGACTTTACAATCTTATTCATATCATAAAGAAAGTTTGTCGCACTCAAGGGTGCATTCTGCGTCGATAAGTTTGGCGGAGGTGCCTTTTTCTCGAATAAACAATCGTGGATTGCCTCAAAATCTAAGGGACTATCATCAGGCACTATAAATAATGGTGCATCCCATCGGTTTTTGCCATCAGGTTCTTCATACCTCATTAGAAGACCCTCAAAAGTTTCCTTTGAATATTTGTCAGCGTCTGGGCGAGCTTCGTTGAGTTGATAGGCAATGTCTTTGTTGATAATTGTGTATAATGTACATTGGGTGCTATGATTCGCTTTCGTTATACAGTATAATTCATATCTGTAGCCTTTGATGTAGTTTGAACCATCGTAAATTACGAGGTTGCGAGGTGTTATTAATCTAGTTACGTGGGATTTGAGAATGTCTCGTACTTGCTTTTCTTTTCTGGAATCTTAAAATGTAGTTTTATTAGTTTTAGAATGTTTTCGGGGATATTGAGGAGACAAACCAGAGTAGTAGACATTCTGTTCGAAGCCAGCTTTTGTTATTTCTTCCTTTTCGTTAATTATGTGAACTTCCTTGCCTTTATTTTCGAAATATTGCTTTAATTCACTAGCTCGTTTTGATTTATAACTACAGGGGTAGCCAGTTATTACTATTAATGGCATTTTAACAAGTTAATTGCTATAAATATTGCAATAGTCAACAAGATGTAGTAAAATACGTGTATTTTAGGGTTATGTACTTAAATAAAAATAAATGTACTTTATTAAAAGGTTGAATTTAGTCATTGTAATGTCAAAAACTGAATATGTGTTAATTAATCATTTTTTCAGTTTTTTTTTTTCTTGTAATAATGGTATTGCCGCAAGAAATGTTAATCTTAATTCACATTTCGCGCTTGCTATTAACTCGATAATCATCGGAAAACTCCGTTACATTATGGAGACGGTGATTATTCGGTTGCCTGTTCTGAATTTCATTGCTTCATATTGGAAAAGTTTTACTGACTTTGTTTATTACATTGTTAATTTAGAAAAGTATATGGAATATAAATTAATATAAACGACTGATAGTTTTACGTTATTATTATTTAATAAAATATAACTTCTAAATGTCGCCATCTATTCTCGTAATTTCCAACCCAAAAGCTGTCAAAAAAGCTAACCGACCTCATGTCAATGTCATTTCGGTGTCAGAAGTTGCTTTCGTTCATCTGTCGCAGTGAAGAAGGTTAGTCGTGAAAATCCCTCAAATAATTGCTAAATACCTGAAAAAACCCCAAATGTTCACCTTGTTAACGACCCCCGTCCCTAACTTAATGTTCCGGCACCATCAACATCACCTTGCACGTCCTGAATATCCCTAATTTCGATATACATGTTATGACACATCTTACATAATGTCCGCTACAATCGCGTGCAATCCGACCAGTCGGCTAAAGTTTATCATCGCTGTTGCAGGAATACAAAGATGTTGGGCAGATTCGGCAATCTCACTCCCTTGCTGGTGCAAGGCGCCCAGCAGGGCCAGCAACAGCGTGGCATGGCCACCCTGAAAGCCATCTCCATCCGTCTTAAGTCGGTGAAGAACATTCAGAAGATTACTCAATCCATGAAGATGGTGTCGGCTGCGAAGTACTCGCGAGCCGAGAGGGATCTGCGCCAGGCTCGTCCCATTGGTGAGGGTTCTCAGCTGTTCTATCAGCAGGCTGAGATAGCTGCGCCTGAAGATGCTAAGGCCAAGTTGGTTGTTGCTATTACATCTGACAGAGGTTAGTCCGTGTATTTTCTTCTTAAATTATTTGTTTAACTTAAAGAAAGAAGGTGGATCGCTTATAATTTTATTTGTATTAAGGTTTGTGTGGTGCTTGCCACACGAGCGTCGCCCGTCAAATTCGTACCGACCTCTCACAGCCGGGAGCTGAAAACATTAAGGTTGTTTGCGTTGGCGATAAATCGCGTTCAATCTTGCGTCGTCTCTACGGCGACCACATTATTATGGCTGCCAATGAAATCGGTCGTCTGCCACCGACTTTCACTGATGCGTCGAAGCTTACTGCCGGTATCCTTAGCTGTGGATACGACTTCGCCTCTGGCAAGATCATCTACAATAAGTTCAAGTCGGTGGTTTCTTATACCACCACTGAAATTCCGATCTTCAGTTTAGCTGCTGTTCAGGTATGTTGAACTTTTCAAAATTATCTCAAATTAATTGAACTTAAATTTAACCCCAAATACATCAATTTGGGGTTAATACGTAAATGAACCATAAAATGAAATACTCTTCATATTATATAAGAAAAACATTAATGAAGAGCTATAATTTCTTTATTTTGTACAGTCTGCACCGAAACTATCCATCTACGACTCGCTCGACGACGAAGTCATCCAATCCTATTTGGAATTCTCGCTCGCGTCGCTCATCTTCTACGCGATGAAGGAAGGCGCTTGCTCCGAGCAGTCGTCGCGTATGACAGCCATGGACAATGCATCCAAGAACGCCGAGGAGATGATTGGCAAATTAACGCTCACGTTCAACCGCACGCGTCAAGCCGTCATCACTCGTGAGTTGATTGAAATCATCTCCGGTGCTTCTGCTCTATAATTCCGAAAGTAACGCCCGTAACACCGAGAATATCAACCAACCTGGGAATCGCTACAAACAAAAATTATGAAAAATTGAACGTGCAATGCAAGTAGTACTTTTAACCTTAACATTTAATTAATTATAGTTGCGATTATTTACATCAATTGAGTTCTGCCTGCTTGCATTGCACATAAAGATGAGAAAAAAAAACTATTTCTAACGTTTACAATATGTATTGAGGGAGTTCAGAATCGAATGTCGACGTTTTGCTGCTGTGTTTCCCGAAGTCACTGGCATATTTGCTGCACGCCAGAATGTTAACATCTTAAACATAGCCATTGGCGACAATATTTGATTTAATTACGCCCAATGTATGTGTAATTATTGATTGTTTTTCACTTGCTATTTGTACATGAATGATCACCTAAAGGGATTTTATTTTAACTAGCCGTGTTTTTTTCCTTTTATTACTGTTATTTTTTCCTCCCAGTTTTTGTAAGGAATAATTTAATGTTTGGGAGTCACAATGATTACCGTAAATTAAATGTGGCAGATTAGAGTTAAATAATTGGGCACTTTAAACATTTATTGTGATTAAAGTACTAGGTATTGAAAATATACATATTAAACAGTAATGTTTATTTCCATCCATCTCTTCTGTTGAAACAAGATTTCAAGAAACATTTTGAAACTATACAACCAAAATTACATAAGTTAATAAAAAATATAAATGCGTAATCTATAAGTAAATTACTGAATAGATTTAATATCGATAAATCGGTTATCCACTAGAGCGTTGCATAGAGCTTTTTAATTCAATACTTCCACACTGGATGTCGTTTAAAAATGTTCACAATACTTTCATGAAATACAAAAATATCAAAACTTTCATTTATTTTCTCAATAGGTATTCACAAAATAAGGCCGAGAATGTAAAAGATTACTGTAATATAAACTTTCTTGTTATGCCTATAATTCGTTTTAAATCATTTAACGATATGCAACTAAATATACAAAGAACACATGCGCATCCAATCAAAATTTGTGCGCTTGGCGTATGCTATTTCTGCCAAATTGTATCCGATATCCAAATGGATATGTGCAGATGCTCAGTGACGTGTCTGTGAAAAAACCTAATTAAATGCGCTTGTCACAATAGTTCCAACTAAGGACTTATCGACTTCGGATAGACAACATGAATATAAACGCGAATATGGGCACAAGACCACGTAAGTAGTTCGAAAATAATATTCAACTACCCCTCAATCCTAACCTAAACAAGTACTGATCTTTGACATTTATACATTTTGGGCTGATTGTTGAATATTTTATTAAAGCATTCGGTCGGAAAGTGAAACGTGTTAGTGATGTTAACGCAATGGGTTATAGTCAGCCAGCGGCGTATCCTTTTCCTAATGGAAATGGATTGGATCAACCACAACAAACCTTCACACCACCTGCCCAACCAGGTAATTTACGCTTAATAAGTTGATTATGTATTAATTGGGAATTGTAACGAAAATAGCGTCATTTTACAGTCATATTATGTCAAATGTGTAAATGTTTCTAAATTACTGATTAAAATTCATTATGTTTTAGACTACATGAATCAATCAAGTTATAACCAAGCGAATATGCAGCCCGGACAGGGAGGCCAACAGGTTCCTCCAGGAAGTTACGATCCAAATGCATTTTTAAATCCGAATGCTATATTTCAACAGCCAATGGTTCAAAATATGGCGATGCAATACACACAACAGGTATTTATTAGGTTCCTAATATAACTACGCCTGATTAAGTTTCCGAAAGTAGTACTTTATGATAATTTATTGAATTATTTGAAGATGGCATCAACTGGAGCAAACATGGTAAAAAAAGAAATGGAAAAATATGTTCCCATCTCTCGTCTGCAGTATTACTTCGCCGTGGACACGAAGTATGCGCTGACGAAACTCGGTCTGCTTTTCTTCCCGTTCACGCACACCGACTGGTCGATAAAGTTCGAGCAGGACAGCCCCGTTCAGCCACGTTATGAGATCAACGCGCCGGATCTCTACATCCCTACGATGGCGTACGTCACTTACGTGGTTGTGGCCGGGCTTGTGTTGGGCATGCAGAACCGTTTCAGCCCCGAGCAGTTTGGTATTCAGAGTTCATCAGCTCTCGCCTGGTGCCTGCTGGAGCTCGCCGTTTATAGCTGCACTTTGTACATCGGCAACATTCAGACCAGCCTGCGTACGCTCGACTTGCTCGCATACAGCGGCTACAAGTTTGTCGGCATCATCGTCAGCACACTGGTGAGCATCGTTGGTGGAACAGGCGCGTACTACGCGACGTTGGCGTACTGCAGCCTTGCTCTCGCCTTCTTTCTCATGCGAGTCCTGCGCTCACAAGTATTACCAGTGACAACACACCAGACGAGCTATTACGGCGAAGCCGATACTGGTGGATATGGGAACAAACGACGGTTGTACTTCCTGCTCTTCGTCGCCGGCGCACAGCCTATACTCTCCTGGTGGTTATCATTTCATTTGATTCGATATTCAACGCCGGTTGCATCGGTTGTACCATAAATAAACGGTTTGATTACTACGAGGAAGACGTTTTTCAAGATCTTAGTACTTTGCTATTAAAGAAACAAGGGACAACTCAGAAAAAAATGTTGATTATTGCCAATTGCAAATGATTAGAACTAGGTAGATTTATTCAGAAATTCGTAAGTTGGTGCATTTTAGTTTCTGCCTGGGGATAACACTAATAGACTTTAAAAAATTAAAAGAAACTATCAAGGCCTAAACTTTCACTGATTACCAATAAATTTTCTTATTTTGTTAGAGCGTTATATACTATTTAATTTTTCAACACTTACATAAGTAAGCTATCGACAAAACGTGAAATTTTACTAACAATTGAATAAATGTAAGTGTAATTGCCCCCAAAAAGCAGTAACTGACAATTAACAATAGTCAATATAAGTGTGCGCATTGCTTTGCAAAAACTTAACAAGACCTGTAAATATTGAAAGACAATTTGGACAGGCAGTTGGTTATGTACGATAGGAATGTTTTATATATTTGTATGGAAAGAGTATGGTGAGCTTGGCTTCAGCTAGAAAATATACGAATTGCTATAATTTTTCTTTCAAAGCAATGCAGTTAAGTGGATAATGTAATTTAATATAATTTCCAACATGATGCGGTTTACCAATGTTGCGATTTGTGTTTTAATTTATCTTTATGATTGGAAAACATAAATAAAATATATTTTAAGTATTTCTCTTTGTATTAATTTACGCCAAGGAAAATTCTTGCAAACTAAAATATTTCGGTTTTTTCAAACTTCAATTAAAAATCAGTTTTATACTGGATTACTGGACTTATATGTTTTTCATTGGTCGGCGGGCTCTAGAGTCTCAATACTCGAATGAATGCCACCATCACAAATTACTAACGTTGGCATTATTTTAATTTTTAGAAGGGAAATAATAAAAATAATAAAATGTCATCTAGGACTGAACTTTTGAATGCAGGAATGTCGATAAATTAGTTATCTGCACGAGCTTATTCTAGAGCTTTTCTAAAATTATGTATTGGCCCAATAGATGTCGCATACAATCACAATTTTCAAATATCTTGCTTGAATATATTGAATAAAGGAACTTTTGGACATAGTTTATATATCTTACAATTTTTTGTCATAATTATTATTTTATTATTATTAGTCGCGGTTTTTATAAATCAAATTAAATAATAATTAACAAGAGACCTTTTAATCCTCTGTTACCATTCTATATTTGCACGTGGTAAACCAATTGCAAAATCCCATCTTTAATTCTAATTGTTTATAAAATGTCTAGTATTTATAAATTTCATTAAAGAGTCCTTAATCCTTGAATCAAACCACTTTAACCCACTTAACTTCTAAAAAAGTCGTAAAATGATCAATAATTGAATTATTATTTATCCATTAGTTTGCATCATTGTTAACACATGAGAATGATAAGAAATCTGATAAAGTTTGGAATTTGGGACGACATTTACCTAGAACTTGAAGTCCTATTGTTTTTTTAATCATTTCTAATTATAATTTGTTATCTAAAGCGTAACGATTTTTAGCAGGGTATATATATAGGATAAAATGGTATACATTTATTATCAGTTCGATTAAACTTACTCTAGATCACATAAAAGTATTAAGAATATTTGAAAATGTTGAAATCATCTATGATTTTGGCCTGCTGTCTGGCAATGGTCGCAGGACATGGCAGGTTGGTGGAACCACCAAATCGCTCTTCCCTGTGGAGAATTAACTCCACTTTTCCACAAAATTACGCTGATAACCAACTGTATTGTGGAGGCTATGGTGTAAGTTTTATTTCTTCCATAATGTTTACAGTTGGTTTAATTATGTGTGAACTTAGATCCATCATGGTGTAAATAAAGGCAACTGTGGTGTCTGTGGAGATGATTACCGTGATGCGCATCCCCAAAACAACGAAAATGGCGGCAAATATGGCACCGGCTACATTGTCGCCACTTATGAACATGCCTCCGTGATTGAGGTAACATCCCTTATCACCGCCAATCATCTTGGTAACATTCAGTACCATATATGCCGAATTGACGACAGCAGTAAACCGGAGAGTGGCGAGGATTGCTTCCGGGCTATCCCGTTCGAGGATGGCAGTGCGAAGAGACCCGTTATTCGCGGTGATAGTAAAGTTATCAGCAAATTGCGTTTACCCAAAGAATTCACTTGTGAACATTGTACTCTTCGTTGGACTTATACTGCTGGTATGTTAATTAATTTGACTTAACCTAATGCAAATTTAATCTAAACTCATTTTTTTCCTATTTTCATTTACAGGTAATAACTGGGGAGTGTGCGAAGATGGACATGGAGCCTTGGGTTGTGGACCACAGGAAACTTTCCGTTCCTGCTCTGATATCTCAATTGTGTAATCAACTGATTGCGAATAAATTTGTTACGCATTATTAACTTGCTTAATATTTATCAATAAATCAAAAGATTTAAGATTACCACAATAACTGTCTGTTTTTTGTTTATTTAAAACTTTTTAAAGGATTGATAAGGCGATTCACTTGAGTGACTGTCAAAGATTACTCAGCCCTAAGTACGTTGACTTACGCCTCATTTATTTCCGAGATTAGATCATTTTTATTGTGTTGTGAATGTTACAATTCTTGTAGAGACAATAGTCAAAAAAGGAAGTTCAAATTAATTGTTAAACATTAACAATATGTTACTTCCTTTGACACGAAGGTTGTTTAGCTGTTTTTTGGAATAATTTAGATATTTTTCGGTATAAATACCAATCCACTGCATGCAATAGTTAATAAAAATGATGGGAATGAAAGTACTTAATTTTCTTTTATTTGGAACCATTTTGGTTGAAGTTTACGGTCATGGACGACTTATGGATCCACCAAATCGTAGCTCTCTTTGGCGAATTAATCCTGAAATGCCTGTGAATTATAAAGATGATGAATTATGGTGTGGAGGAGTAAGTTATTTTATTGCATCTTAGTTTTTCGTCATCTCATGTTTGTTTATAAACCAATTTGTAAATAATTAAATTGGAATTTCGCAAGTAAACATTGATTTATTTAGCAATTAAGTAACTAAACTAAAATTTCCTAAACTTCACATATTGAAATACAGCACAAACATGCTGATAACCAGGGATTGTGTGGCGTTTGTGGTGATGACTTTACGGCGCCGCATCCACAACCGAATGAGAATACTGGCATCTATGGTGGTGGAATCGTAATGGCGTCGTATCAAAGTGGTAACGTCGTCGAGGTAGTCACTCACATCACTGCCAATCATCTTGGGAATATTCAGTATCATCTCTGCAAAATTATGGATTTAACTAAAACGGAAACAGGAGAGGAGTGCTTTAAACTATTGCAATTCGCCGATGGTAGCAATAAAACCGAAATTAATGAATGGGACCAGGTGGTTCACAGTGAAATACAGTTACCAGAGGGTGTCACTTGCTCGCAATGTGTTTTAAGATTAACTTATAATGCAGGTATTTTTTAAAACAGATTTTTGTAGAAAATTATTTAAGAATATTTTTTTAGATGGTTTCTGGGGAAGTTGTGATAGTTCTGGAAACTGTGGTCCACGTATTATCTTCCGTTCTTGTTCAGATATTGAAATTGTTTAATTTTTTTCATGAATGAAATTTTGGAAATATAACGACTTGTTTGTGAATGTTTTGTGTCAGTAAGCAATTGACTCAACTTTAACAATCTTTAATATTTCTTCTAGGCAATTAATCGGAAAAAACTGTTTCGCTAGTAAGTGGAAAATTAAATTCTGAATCGATGAAGATATGATTTGTATACATAGAATTGTGACAAATATAAATAAAAGTGAGATCTTTATGAGAAGTCACATCAAGTGATTTTTCTGACATCGAAAACGACGCCATTATTAGACTCAACCTTCAAGAGTTCTATCATCGGTTCTAAGTTAGCAAATGAAATGCTGTTCCACAAGTTTGAAGAATTTTTCACACTGTATCGATTGGTGTGTGTGATTTATAATTCTAGAAAGAAGGGAAATGTGAAAAAAAAGAAAAAACCTAAAACTCGTCATTTATTGGAAGAAGTTTTTTTCACGATATATTTCTCAATAATTACTCAATCTTTGGTCGTAAATATGATATCAAAACAAATTATATTTAATGAAGAATCGATCCGTATAAAATTGGGCCTTCTATGATATATAGATTAAAAAATATTTTAAAGCAAAGTTTGAATTTCACGTTTTAATTCCTCATTTCGCCGCTACGTGGTACAGTCCGCATAAATAGTTGCAGCACCTCCACATAACCTTATTAAAAACAATATGCGGCACCTAACCTAACCTGAAGTACTACAAAAATACAAAGCAATAAGCATTAAAGAGCTAAAAAGCTAAAAGATAAAGAAAAATAAGATTTACCTAGAGAAGGAATACTTATCGATAACCTTCACAAGCCGTCCACGTTCTAGTACATTCTTTTCACGTGTATAAGATGTTGTACAAATACATTCCAGTGAGCGATATTCATTATATTTGGACAAATCCCTGAGCAATTTTTCGCAGCGAATGGAAAAGTCTTGGCATTTCCAATGGTGTTCGGCTGGTGAAGGAATTTCAGGTTCTTCACCGTCCAACAGGTACGAATAAGTGCCTTTGCCGAGATAATCGAATTTCTTGGCGCCCACGGTGAACTCCTGGCAAGATTGGTGTGGACATCCTGGCCGATGACGGGCAGTTACATACACGTCCACTTTGCAACCGTAGGGACAATCATAATCAGCGGGCAAATTGTTGGGGTCGATCTGGAAGGGTTTGATGGAGGCAGGCTTGTTGGCTGGCGTGAAGATTGTCCTCATTTGCGATTGAGTTCTATTAAGTGCGTTATCTGTAAGCATGTCGTCCATGGGTTTACGACGATGCCCGCCAATACCGACGACGAGTTTGCTCTGCGCTGTGTTGTCGAAGAGTTGCGGTATAGTTTCACTCACTGGATTCATTTTGTTGCCTTAGAATTTTGGCTTTTACTAGAATTTTGAGGAATTTCGCTGCATTTTACATGTGACAAATTTGAATTATATCGAATTAATGACATTTTTGTCAGAATAGACTGGCTTTGATGTATTTATTTGTAGTTTTAAACAAAATGTTGTTTTGTGAACATTTTGCAAATGAAACGAAGATAATAGTACCATTTGGAAATATAGGCAGTTAATTAAAAAAATTTAAGAGACTTAAATACGATATTTATCAAACGTATTTTATTTCTGTGCGATATTTTAATTGTTTTGTATAATATCGTGCTTAATATTGGAAAGTTTGAAGTGATCGCCTGAATACTTTCGAGATGTATAGTTCCAGGAAATTTATCATTAGTATTTATCAATATTAATAATAATATTTACTTCCTGTCTGATAAATATATAGTTTCGATGAGTTTTTGTGAGAATTGTAGGTTTCATTGATGCACTTATTGAAATTTCCAAAACTATTATCTCAAACATTCCATAAATACACTGCTATTTTTTTAAATTATCAACAATATAGTTGAATCATCTTAAATCACGCTATGGGAAATCATATTTTGGGGTAAACACAATTTTGTTAACGTGATATAAAAGAGGAAGTCCTTTCGTCGAATGAGATCATCCCAGAATTTACGAGACTCTTAATAAAATTAATGAAAAACTGTACACGCAGTTTCAAGTAATAACCTAAAGTTTATTATCAAGTAACAGTGTAGAGTGCCGTCACAGAAGAGTGCCGTCGGAGCGCGTAGAAGCAGGCGAAAATAAAGAGAAGGTGTGTCCGAGTGTGGTCAAGAACCAAGTGAAGAAAGTTAGAAAGTAGGAGAAGTTGGAAGCTGCTCTTGAAGGGATTGGACCTTGGAGGTTGTTCGTAGAGCGGAGCGCTGAGATTAGTTAGCAGAACTTAAGTAGGATTAAGGGAGTCGCCAAGGCAGGAGTCATTGGCTATGCAAACCGTACAGTCGAGCGTCGGAGATTCGGCAGGAACGTACGTTGCGAATCCCGAATTTGGCAATTCAATGGTACCAATGAGGCCTGTCCAAAGGTATGTGGGGTTTTTGATCGTGTAACGATGAGTGATTAATAAGCAAGTGTAAATAACAAAAAGTATTTATTGACTAACACCAAACGCGACGAGCAAACGTTCTAATGTTCAGTACGTTATACGAAGTAGATTCAGGGCGCACCAAGTTCGCAACTTTCCTTGACCGATATTTGAGACTGTCTCCTCATCGCAAAGTTGCGAGCGGCTGAGAAGAGCCGCGTGCGCGGGGTTGGGCTAGAAAACCAGTCTGCTCATTGGCTAAGCGCACTAAGGAGAGGTGCAGGAGAAAAGGTCGCTTTTCTACTATCGGCATCGGTTTTGACCGTACTGGAAAAAGCCAGCGATGCAGCTGTGGGGCTGAAAACGGTCGGAATCGTTATACCGCTGGGTAGGCCGTGGCGCTTACAATCATCACGTGAATTAAGGCGCGAGTAACTGGACGTCTGCAGTGCAATAAAAAGAGGTAGAGAAGTAAAGAAGTAGAGAAGTAGAAAAAAAGGTTCCTAGAAAAGATACAATACTATAGGAAAAGAAAGTTGAAAATATGTTTGCTCGCCGGTTGAAATATTTGAAATGTACACTAAAATAACATTTACGCATTTACAAGAACGCTACAGGTATTAAGATTTAGCGAGGACCGTGAAAGGATGAGCAGTTCTGGAAATGATAGTAGAAACATAATGTAATGAAAGCAAGAAGCTATAGGAAAGCCTGGGAGAATTTGCAAAGTTAAAAGAAATCAATTTGAAGCGGTTAAGATTTTACGGAGTTGTAACTCAACATATGCATCGCCGACAGATTGTGTGTGGAAAGAAATCCCACAGTATATTAAAAATTATTTAAAATAAAGTTAGAATTGCACCGTCCAGTTTTCAGCATTTTTTCGGAAAAGTGGCTCAGATAATGCAACTTACTCGGAGTGTTATAATACGTAATAAAATTGTTAAACAATTTTCAAAAACATATTTTGAAAACTATAATACAAAATGTAATTGCAAATTATTTTAATAAAATTACAAAAACATTATGTCAACAAATAAACATATAAAGTAACACATAAACAAATATTTAAATTAATGTATTGACTAATAAAAATTACCCACATTATACACTCACTCAACAACAAGATATCGCAAATTCTAATCTATATTGTATCATTTTCAAATCACGCGCGAATTTTTATTTTGCAAAATAATATTTACGTACTTATCAGGCCAAATCAAGTCTTATCTTAACAACCCACAATTGTGCAGTCCTTGAGATTGAAAACCCATCCTTATACCATGTTATTGAGCTAGTTACATAATTAATGGGAAGGGATTTATTTAGGTTCTATAAAATGTATTTTATGAACTAAAAAAATACATAAAAGGAAATGATATGTTGCAAACATTATTACTTTTGTTTACTGCCGCATTGTCGTCATGTTAAAAATAATAATCTTGCTGCTTGTGAGCCTATTGGCACTTGTATCATTAGTTAACAGTCATGGAATGTTACTGAATCCACCAAACCGTAGCTCGTTATGGCGGTTTGACTCAAAGGCATTAAAAAACCACCTAGATTGACAGAATTTCTGTGGTGGTCACTGGGTAATTTATAATCTCCTCTACCTTTGCGATTCAGTTTAATGTTATATTAATTCAACGTGTGTATTACCGGTTTTCTTATTGGTATGTTTATTAAGAACCAACATGGTGTCCATAAAGGTAAATGCGGGGTGTTTGGTGACAACTACGGTGATCCACGTCCTCGTCAAAACGAAAACACCGGCTATTTTGGTACTGGAAGGAGCGTGGCGACTTATAAGTCTGGTACCATAATAGAAGCCGACTCTCTAATCACCGCAAATCACTTGGGTAATATACGATTTCATCCGTGCAAGATAACAGATTCGAACGCACCTGAAACGGGCGAGGAGTGCTTTATCCCGGTATCTTTTGAAGATGATACTGAGGAATACCCGGTTTTGTCCTCTTACAAAAATGTCATCTTCGTCTTCCCAAGGATTTTACTTGTGAACATTGTACTTTGAGGTGGACTTATACTGCAGGTATGTATTAAATTATTCTGCGTTTCCCGCCACACTTTGACATGCTGTAGATTTAGCATTTGTGTTTCTTCAATTACTTTTCTATACCTCTCTTCCAACATGTGGTCCTCCAAAATTCCTGTAGGGACTCATGTCCCTGACATGTATTAAGATTTATTTTATTTTAAGAGCAGAGCAAACTTAGTATTATATTTCTTCCAGGCTTATTTTTCACTGTCACCATATATCTATTTTATGAGTCTATTCATTTCAAGTCAAACTTCTTGAGCATGCATCTGTTTTCTATCATGTTTCACTTTACTTTACTTCAGCTCATCCGGTGACCACCCGCGATAATTCCAAAATCGTGTCCCTTGTCAAATCCATCATTGTTTATGGATTCCCAATGTCCTTTGCATCGGTCGCTAGACCTCCCGCACGCAAGACATTCCTAGTGACTTTTCCCTCCATTCCTAGTGTCATTATGCTCCATTTTCTCGGAGGCGGCCTCACCCTTCCGAGATGGCTAAGTCGCTCTAGCCAATCAGAATCGTCTGACTTCAACACACCCACCTAGATCATCGTCTATGAGCATCTTCCAACTTCTAAACTTCTTTTCATCATGGCACTTGTTCACACTGACCTTCTTCAAAACAACAACTCAGCAACACTCGCGCTCTGCTCTTCAATCTGCTACAGAATTTGAGTTTGTTAGTAAATCTGACTTGTGATTAAAAAAAAACGCATATCATTTATCTAACGATAACCAGCCCACATTCTCACTAACCAAATGTTCGTCCTAAGCCAATCGAAACTTACCAGTGTACGTACTTCTTTCACTCGCCAATTTCTTCTACCCTTCTCGACACTCGAGACTGCACTGTGTTTTCTTTTCCTAGCCTCGAGACTCAGTCATCTGCTTTCGTACTCTTCTACTACCTCGCAATTGTCACTGTATTCTTTGTTGTGTGTTTGTAAACGGTTCGTATACTTCTGTTAATAAACTGTGTATATATCATCAACTCTCTCTATTACTCATCGTCAACCGGTACCCATTACATCTACAATTCAAATAAAGAAAATACAACATTTCTGAATTTTCAAGGTAACAAGTGGGGTATCTGTGAAGATAGTTCAGGAAAAATGGGTTGTTGACCTCAGGAAACGTTCCGTTCATGTGTTGATGTAACTATTTTATAGCGGTTGATAACGTTTACGATTTTTTCAGTTTAAATTGATGTTAATACATCTCTATGTATACCGCATAGAATAAAAATAGAGAGAAGTCCAGGTCAATGTAAAAAATGGCAGCGATTTGGGAGGCGTGATTTCCTTACTGGCATTTCATTTTCAATAAAGTCATTTCAATTTTCTTATTTCAGTCCCTTTCTTGATAATTATTTTTTGTACAACTCATTGTCAGTATTTTTGTGTTTTTATTAAGTTTTAAATTCAAAGACATTCTGTACTAGGTTTTATACGAAATGATTTATTTAATAAACTTATTTACAATACTAATGGTATCGCTGCGACGGTTTTTGTAGCCCGCGTTGAGGAATTGCTGTTGACCAGGATACCTTCTTCTGAACCTAGATAAAATGGCGGAGACGGTACGGTTAAGATCAATTTAAATGACAATGATAAAATAATGACGAGCGGCACGAGTATATAGTTACGTGACCACCAAATAGATGGCGGCAACTATTTGCAAACTACATGCACCACCATCTCCACCACCACGGACGACTCTGCGCAT
>JAODAC010017231.1:0-18091 GCA_027575185.1 Mimaenictus wilsoni | reverse complement strand
AATTTCCATCCACAGCGTCGTAATTTAATAATAATAGTGTAGGTGGCGTTGATGCACCTCTAAATAAATATAGGTAGGACAAATTGATTTAAGGGTGCTTTATTTCATAACTTTTAGAAATATACAGGGTAAAGCTCATGGGATATCCTCACAAAGCGTTTTGAAAGTTCCTAGACAGAACTTAGGAAGTCTCCATGAGGTTCCTATGAAATTTCTAAGAAATAAATAATTATAGATTCCAACTGTAGATGGCGCCACTATATGTCTAAATAAAAACAGCTCGATCCGATTTATATAATATAACTACCCAATTTTCTGTAAATGTCAATAGGTTAACAAAAGAGTTTGCATATCTTTTCCTAGCTATGCGTTTAATTGGCCAACTTTATCGGGTAATTCATCTCAACTTCAGCGCCCTCCTTCGGCGGTTGTATACTAGAATGCGAGTTGCATGAGGGCGACAATCATTGTTTTACTTGTAAATAACTGTATACTGTGACCACCTTCCTGGTATACAAACAGATAATTTCCATCCACAGCGTCGTAATTTAATAATAATAGTGTAGGTGGCGTTGATGCACCTCTAAATAAATATAGGTAGAACAGATTGATTTAAGGGTGTTTTATTTCATAACTTTTAGAAATATGCAGGGTAAAGCTCATGGGATATCCTCACAACGCGTTTGGAAAGTTCCCAGGCAGAACTTAGGAAGTCTCTATGAGGTTCCTATGAAATTTTTAAGAAATAAATAATTATAGATTCCAACTACAGATGGCGCCACTACCTGTCTAAATAAAAACAGCTCGATCCGATTTATATAACTACCCAATTTTCTGTAAATGTCAATAGGTTAACAAAAGAGTTTGCATATCTTTTCCTAGCTATGCGTTTAATTGGCCAACTTTATCGGGTAATTCATCTCAACTTCAGCGCGCAACCCCCCCCCCCAACCTCCCGGCTGCTACTGGTGCCGGTGCCGGCGCTGGCGGTTAAATATTTGCACAGATGTACACCGCTTCCGCAATCGTGGTGCCTGAGATGATCCTTTGCGAAATGCAGAACTCCCTCGTAAACTTCCACTCTTCCAATAGATGCGGTGAGTTGTTTGGAAGAGCGAGTATAGGGAGGAAGCAATGTGGCATTCAAGGAGATGTTGGATGCGCTAGGAAGCGAAATGATAAAATACACAAATTTAATCACATTATACGCCAGCCTTTGCAAATCCGGCGCGAAGCGACGATCGCATGTATGAACATACACGAATACTTGCAGAAGTGTTTTCTGTGTGATGGCAATTTGCAAAGAAGGGAATTTCAACCGGGCGAGTTGCAGAATGAGGTTCTTTTTTGAGTTACTCAGTTGGCAATTTTATGTAAATAATCTTAGGGATTGTGGTCTATGGGAAGGATTGTGGTTGTATTAAGGTTAATTTATAAAAAAAAGTCACAACTTTGTCTTTCTCTTAATTCTATTCAATTCTCTCTCAATGTAATTTGATTAAAATTTAATCACTTATAGGATTTTTTAGATTATTAAAAAAATAATCATGGCGCGTCCTGAGAATTTTCCAGAATATTTGTTAAGAACTTTTTATACTGAGCTTATATCGACTTTTAAGGACAATTTTTGGAAATTCCCATGCGTGTTTTGGATTATTTTTAGAAAATTGATATCTATAAAAGTTTTGAAAAATGTCCAAGGAAGCCTCTGGATTCCTGCGACATTTTTCTTTGGAAATTTTCCAGTGCTTTTTAGAACTTTTAGCGTGTTTCTAAATCATTCCCAATAGTTTCCAGGGAACCCGATATATTTTAAAAACTTGTAGGGAACTTCCTAAGTGTTTCCCATTCCGACGTTCTTCGAAAACAACTGCCATATTTCTAAACTGTTACTGAAAACGTCCAGAAAGTCCCTGGAAACTTCCCAGAAAGTTCCTGGAAAGTATCTAAAAATAAAGTTCTTAGAAATACCAACAAAGCACAAGATATTTTGAAGGAAAAATATAAGTTGTTGAATTATGACAAATTACCTTTGATCACAACTAATAGAAGTCAAAGCTATTTTATACCATATAAAATATTAACAAGTTTAGAATGAAGTTTCAGGAGGAACTTCGTTCCAGTGCAATCTTGCAGACTCCGAGGGAATTTAACCGAATATATTTAAGCTTTATCAACTTAACCTAGATGGAAAATAAATGAAGCCCCAAAATTGCATATTATTTATTAAGGTCGAATTACATCAGACAATGAAATATGAACAGTCAACAAAATCATAAATGTCCGTGGTTTGCACATGTTTCCAACCAATTAAACCCCGCGATAAGCATCCCAACCACCTCTCACGCTTAATTCCATTAAAAAAGGTGTGAAACGTCAATGGTGTAGCAAAAATGCAAACGGATGAATGTGGAAATGAAAATGGAAATGTTCCAACTTACTTTACCATTATCCATTCCACACGCTTCAAAGGTAAAACCTGAGGGCAGCGCTTCACCCCCGTGCTTCGCCCAGAAATGATGGATGATGCGTGGCGTCTATTTTCCCTCGGGATTTACAATTATGCCGTCATGTATACCGTCCGCCCTCAACTTCCCCACACTCCCACCCTATTCCACCTTCTCCCTACGGCCTCCTCTCATCTGCAGCTCCCCAGGCTCACGCACACGTCATCGGATGACAAACGCATAAACGCACAATCCGTGCGAATATGTGCACGAAACCACCTCCTAGCCTCCTTCCCATCCTTCCGTCACTGCTATTCTAGCTTCGCAGGTTACAACTTGGTTCCAAACTAAGGACAGACGTGCATATTCGGACACGAATTATGTTGACCGAGTATGTATATTCCCTTCCTCTTTCTGCAGGCCGGAATTAAGACTATGAGCAATGACGATGAACACCATAAAGATCTTTCAGCTGGACGTGCCCCGTCTTGCTCACTCATCCTCAATCTAGATGTTCTTCAACCTCCATCCCTAGGAAGAAGGCAGAGCGAGTAGGACTACTAGTTTATATTCAAAGTAGCAACATAATTTGAGATTCGTTTGTGAGTTTGCTCGGATGGTGTGTTGCCTAGTTTCCTAGCTATTCCTTAAGTTCCTGTTCTTCCTTCGAAACACACAATGTAACAATAGCGTCCGGGGAACAACAGGAATAGGTGTGGTTGCTTTTCAACAGAGCGCAACACCGAAATACCCATAGTTTCTTCAAGTTTGGTTTTAAAAAACCACCACGGAAGTTGCTCCCCGGGTGTCTCCATCGCAACAACTCCCGTTGTATTCTCCCATTTTCGTTGGTGTGCATTTCCTCTTGTTTTCCACCCGAGAGAATGCCTTGCCAGTTTTCAACCAGCCTTTGTTTCTTTGTTTCGCCATTTTCTTATTTATTAAAGCCATTCACTGCGGTCATTAGACCACTTTCTCTCTTTCTCGCCAGCTCTCAACGAGAGACACAAAATAACGTCAACAATTCTCTGACGGGAATTCATTAATTCTTTGTAGTCATTCATAATTTCCCCTTTTAAAGCGCATTTTTCGCACTTTCACACTTCAAATCCTCTCTCTAGTTATTCAAAGCACTCTTCCCTTCCCGTCTCTTTCTCACAAAGTGTAAATAAAAAAGGGGAAAAAGAAAAAAAAACGAGGAAACAAGATAAATTAGAAGGAACTGTGCCAAAACACTAGGCGCAGTCTGTCAAAAGTGTAAAACCACAACTGATGGTTTGGGGGAGTGAACAATTTTGGCACGATTTTAATGGAGGGATGAATGCGGCCAAGGAAAAAAGGTTTTCGGTTTCCGCGGTTTGTTTCATTTGGCATTAGGTCGGCATAGCAAAATGACAAGCAAAAACAAACCTGGCCTTTCCAAAAAAAAAGTCGTACAAAAACAATTTAAAAAGCTATTTGTTTTATGCATTTTACTGGTGTTTACTTGGAGCGTAAAATCGTTATTTAAATTTCAGAAAGTGTAAGGAAATGAAAAAAAAAATCTTGAAAGGATGTCGGTCAAACGTATAATTTTTCATCTTGTGGTATTTCAGGAGTGTTGAGAAACAAAACCGTGGTTAAATTTAAAATCAATTTTTTTTCGTTTTTGGCAATCATTTTTGCGTCAGTCTTTAAATACATTAGATAGTTGGTTGCCTTGGTTGTCTATAACTATTTTAACATAACCGCTGTGAAGTTAGTAAAAAATCTCAGAATTTTTTTTATTAGAGATATCCATAAGAAAAAAATAAAAATAAAAAATCGAGAGTTGCTTCTCCTTTACATATGTTGTTTGATGATCGAAACGAGTACACATCCTGCGAGAACCTTTTTTTTGACTCGAAGTGCCATAAAATTAAAATTAAAAAACGATTAAAATTTAACAGTTTCAATTGCGCCGTGTATAAGAGAACATATACACTCAATTTTCTACGAAACTAGAAGAGGGTGCCTCAAAATATTCCAACAAAAATAATTGCTTTCATATGTTGAAACAATTATGTAAGTATTCCTATTTATTTTATGTATATCAGTGTCTATCCAACAATACACCGACGAGATTCTACCTAACAAGGAAATTGCCGTATTTTAACCCTCCCACAACCCCCTATAACATTTTTGTCCAGTGCCAGTCAGTATAAATAGTCGCTGATTTTGCTACGTTCATTCATTCTTTTGCGAATATTTCACTTGCACTGACTGTCTTTGCGCTCTGGAGTTAGTAAAAAATCTCAGAATTATTTTATTAAACATATTCATAGGAAAAAAGTAAAAAATAAAAATAGAGAATAGCTTCTCCTTTACATATGTTGTTTGATGATCGAAACGAATACACATTTTGCGAGAACCTATTTTGGCTCGAAGTGCCATAAAATGACTAATAAAATTTAACAATTTCAATTTCGCCGTGTATAATAGGATATATACACTCAATTTTCTCCGAAACTAGAAGAGGGTGCCTCATAATATTCCAACAAAAATGATTGCTTTCATATGTTGAAACAATTATGTAAGTATTCATATTTATTTTATGTATATCAGTGTCTATCCAACAATGCACTGATGAGATTCTACCTAACAAGGCAATTCCCGCATTTTAACCTTCCCACAACCACCCCTTATAACATTTTTGTCCAGTGTCAGTCAGTATAAATAGTCGCTGATTTTGCTACGTTCATTTATTGTTTTACGAATATTTCACTTGCACTGACTGTCTTTGCGCTCTGGAGTTAGTAAAAAATCTCAGAATTTTTGTATTAAACATATTCATAAGAAAAAAGTAAAAAATAAAAATAGAGAATAGCTTCTCCTTTACATATGTTGGTTGATGATCGAAACGAGCACACATTTTGCGAGAACCTATTTTGGCTCGAAGTGCCATAAAATGACTAATAAAATTTAACAATTTCAATTTCGCCGTGTATAATAGGATATATACACTCAATTTTCTCCGAAACTAGAAGAGGGTGCCTCATAATATTCCAACAAATATGATTGCTTTCATATGTTGAAACAATTATGTAAGTATTCCTATTTATTTTATGTATATCAGTGTCTATCCAACAATACACCAACGAAATTCTACCTAACAAGGAAATTCCCGCATTTTAACCCTCCCACAACCCCCTATAACATTTTTGTCCAGCGCCAGTCAGTATAAATAGTCCCCGATTTTGCTTCATTCATTCTTTTGCGAATATTTCAGTTGCACTGACTGTCTTTGCGTTCGACATTCTCGAAGTGATCACTAAGTATAAATTCACGTACTATATCTATGAGAACTAGTGTAGGTTCCTTAACGCCTATAGTCGAACTGAGAGCGGCCACGATTTTTTCCATGGATTATCCGTAAGCGGGAATGCGCCAATTTTCAAAAGTATTCGCTCTCTGCAGATTATTTTAACGCTGCGACAATCCGTATAAGCATTGATGGCACCGTAGCCGGACCATTGGTGATTTGAACCACGATGACCGCATCGTGGTTCAAATCAACATCGGGCACTTCGCCGCGGGCTGACCATCGCGTGTTCACTTCAACGTCGGGCTAACCGTCGTGAGGACACTTCATCGTCAGCATTATAAAACATGAACGGTTGCTTTAATTATTATAAAACCTTGTAGTATTAATGATTATTACATTAGCTACCAGATTCTTTTTGAATTTTTGAAATATCTCATATAGTTTTTGAAATATATGTAATTATATTTACCTGATGTATTATGAAAGCAATGAAATCGATGTCCGTGAGAGGGTCGAACCGACAAGCAGTGCCAATTGTGAACCTTACTACCTGCTCTATTGATTGCCTATCATTAAAATAATATTATTTAAATAAAAAGTAATTGGTATAAAAGTGATTCCATTGAATGTGGATTGAAATTCCGCTTGGAATGTTACGAGATTTGATATGAAAATATAATTTATAATGTGTTATTAACATCTTAATTTCTTCGCTTCCATGTAAGCTATATGATAAATATAATTACGTGCGTTTCAAAAACTATACGAGATATTTCAAAAATTCCAAAAGAATCTGATAGTTAATGTAATAAGCAGTAATACTGTAATAAGCATTAATATTATAATAGTTAAAGCAAAATTTCATGTTTTATAACTCTGACGATGATACGCCATCCCGATGAAATTTTACGACGATGATGAGTACCCACGATGGTCTGTCCGCGGCGATGTGCCCGACGTTGATATGAACGACGATGAACAGCCCTAGACTCGATGGCACGTTTAAAGTTTTGATAAGCTAATAAATGTGTTTGGATATATTATTGTTTTGTATTTCAATAGTAAACTTTGATTGTTGCTTAATCGTTGCTATTTGTGTTGCTAATTCGCCCATGTAGCATCTTGTAAGCTATAGCCAAAGACGTTTATATCAAGTATATAGCATCAATCTGACACAAGTTATACTACAAATTATGGACAGCTGCTTTAGGCTAATAATCCACTGTTCACCTGTTCTACGCTTCAGGTGCTTAATTTAGGGCAGTGTTCTTTCTTTCGGAATATTTTCGTTCAGCTTTGCAACATCCAGTGCAAGTGCTTATATCCAACATTTTACGATACCTTATTGCCATTGGTCAATCACAACAATGGGAATAAGCCTTTTCTGAGTGCTATTGTTTTGCTTACAATTAGTTATTTTTTTCCAATGGCACTCAAACATTTCTCGTAAGATACAATAAAATTTAGCATAGAGGTTTGGTCGTCTTTTATGACTTCGGAAATATGGAAGCAACTGGAAATTTAAGAATGGATTTTGCCTGTTTACAACTGTTACAAAGAAAAATCAACGGATTCTCTTTATTTAACCCTTTCTCCTATCTGCACCGACTTGATGACGATTTTTTCATCAGCATATTCCTCTCTGAATTTGCAACAATTTTTGTTTGAACATCTCCGTTGTCTAGTTTCGGAGAAAATGGAATGAATACAACTTCTTATGGACGGCTCAATTGCAAATGTCAAACTTTAATCGTCATTTTAGGGCACCTGAACACAGTCAATAAAATAGCAAATTATGTAAAGGAGTAGGGGCACTGTCGAATTTTGTTTTTTCTTTTTTCTTAGGGTTATCTGTAATTTTAAAAAAATTCTGGGATTTTTTAACGATTTTTAGCGGTTTTAGCATATTTGCATTATTTGTTACAACTCTTTATAAAGTACTATAAACTTGTAAAACATACGAATTTACCTAGTAGACAATTTACTACTTACTTTCACATTTCCGAAGTTCCTGCCATTGTCCGAGAACTATTGCAAAATACTGCTGAATGCATTCACTACTGCGAAATGTAATAAATCGTGTTGATACGCGCGTTGACCGTCTGTCGCTGCATTTCTTCGCTGATTCAAAACTTCCCCCTTTCCTTCCTTCATCACCCCCCTACAACCATCTACCTCCTCCAGCATCACCCTTCCTTTATTTCGGAATTGGCAACGTCAAACGGCTGGATGTGAAATTGTGTTACATCCGACACATGTGCAGCGTGTGCTCATGCCGCTTGCCAAAGGGTGAAATAAAACGCTGTCGATGCAATTAATGGACCTATACACATGGCGACATTACGATTAAAATGCACTGCGCACACAACATCGGCGACAGCGTAAGAACGAAAAGAGGGGGTTTTAAAGCAGCTAGAGACTAATGCTTCGCACATTGCTGTGTTTTTAACAGCTTTAGCTCTTAATAATTCAACCATACGGTGGATGGTTGATTGCGAGTGTGTACGAGAAGGGGAAATTTGTACTGGTACAAATGTGGTGACGTCAATAATTGCAATTGCAAATAAATGACAACACTGAGTCACGTTTAATTCAAATTGGCAGAGATGTTAACGAAATGAAATGCAAACAATCATTAATTTTCTGCTTTAAGATGTTTTCCTTTGAAGTAAAACATTTATATGTCATTTGTGACGGAACATTTGCTTAAAATTTATGTAGTGCTTATTTATGATTAGGTATATAGAGTACCAAGAAGAAATCCTAGAGTCATGGGCAAAAGGAAAAATAATTGCAATACCCATAAAAGGAAACAGACAAAAATGTCAAAATTTAGGGGGATAACATTGAATACGGCATACAAGAGTTTAACATCAATTATACATGCAAGACTAAGCCATACTTAAAGGTGGGAGAAGGCAAGAATGGTTTCTCAACGGGAAGATCGACGGTGGACGCAATAGAGTCGGTAACACAAATCGTAGCCGCACCGGTCATCGTGGTTCAAATCAACGTCGGGCACTTCTCCGCGGGCGGAACATCGCGTGTTCACTTCAACGTCGGGCTAATCATCGTGAGGACACTTCATCGTCAGCATTATAAAACATGAACGGTTGCTTTAATTATTGTAAAAATTTGCAGTATTAATGATTATTACATTAGGCACCAGATTCTTTTTGAATTTTTGAAATATCTCACATAGTTTTTGAAATATGCGTAATTCTATTTACCATATGTATTTCGAAAGCGATGAAATCAAGATGTTAATAACACATTATAAATTACATTTTCATGTCAAATTTGGTATCATTCCAGGCGGAATTTCAAACCACATTCAATGGAATCACTTTTATACCAATTAGTTTAAATAAAACAATATTATTTCGATGATCAACAATCAATAGAGCAGGTAGTAAGTTCACCATCTGCACTGCTTGTCGGTTCGATCCTCGGACGGACAGCGATGCTGGTAGAACAGTCAAGTTTGAGAGCAGGGCGGGTTGTAAAATTTTACTTCCACTATTGAATATTTATCTACATTTTTTATAATAATTAAAGCAAGCGTTCATGTTTTATAGCTCTGGCGATGATACGCCATTTCGATGAAATTTTACGACGATGATGACTATCCACGATGGTCTGCTCGCGGAGATGTGCCCGACGTTAATATGAACGACGATGAACAGCCCTAGACCCCAAATCACAAATAGTAGAAAAGGCAAATGAAGGCAGAGAAGAAATACTGAACAAGCTTATAGACTAATCAAAAGCCTTTGACACTATAAGCAGAAACCAAACAATAAGAGCAATAAACGAATTTCAAATTCCCAAAAAACTAAAGCTATTACTAACAATGGCGTTTTGTAGAACTTGTGATTTTGTGTGAATTACCTCTGTTGATCTTTCCGTGTGTTATTTTTACGGATTCAAAATTTAGACTTGATTCTTTCTTAATTCAGTAAATCTTTCATTTAAATCGTTCTGCATAGCCCATCTAAGCAGCCTAGTGGTAGCGCCTCTGCTTCTCACGTAGGAGGACGGGGTTCGAGTCCCCGTGTGAGTACACAAGTGTGTATTTATTATTAATAAATTTACACAAAAAATTACTCAGAAAATTCACACAACTATTGAAATTATTCAAAAACATCCATTAAAATGGTCCAAAAGGGCCAAATCTTGCGAGTATATAATACATTTGGTATCAATCTACTCCTCTAAAAATATATCAGAAAGATGGTTTTGATATGATTTTTAGTCTAGTCTAGTTGATGCAAGATATCTTTTTGGATAATATATCATCGACTTCTATATTAATTATTGAAAACATCAATAAAAAAAACGGTCCAAAAAGGGCCTTAAAAGTAAGTAATGAAATTTGGTATCAATCGACTCCTCTAAAAAGATATCAACTGAAAAATGGCTCTGATATCATTATTTGCCTAGCCTCATTGATGCAAGATATATTTTTTGATAATATATCATTGAATTCTTTATTAATTATTGAAAAACGTTAAAAAAATGGTCCTAGAAGGACCAATTCCTAAGAGTATGTAATAAATTTGGTATCACCCGACTCTTCTAAAATGATATCAGGATTTTGATAGCATTTTTAGCCTAGCGTAGTTGATGCAAGATATCTTTTTTGATAACATATCATCGATTTCTATATTAATTGTTGGAAAACATCAATAAAAATGGTCCTAGAAGGTCCAAATCCAAAGAGTATGTAATGCATTTGGTATCAATCGACTTCTCGAAAAAGATATCATTAGAAAAAGGCTTCTGATATCAGTTTAGCTTAGCCTAGTTGATGAAACATAACTTTTTTGATAATATATCATCGACTTCTATATTAAATATTAAAAAACATGAATAAAAATGGGCCAAATCATAAGAGTACGTAATAAATGTGGGATTAAGCGACTCCTCTAAAATAATATCATCAGAAAGAGGGTTTTGATATCATTTTTAGCCTAGCCTCGTTATTGCAAAATATCTTTTTTGATAATATATCATTGAATTCTGTATTAATTATTGAAAAATATCAATAAAAATGGTCCAAAAAGGGCCAAATCTTAAGAGTAGGTAATACATTTGGTAACAATCTACTCCTATAAAAAGATATCATCAGAAAAAGGGTGCTAATATCATTTTTAGTCTAGCCTCGTTGATGCAAAGTTTCATTTTTGATAATATATCATTGAATTCTTTATTAATTATTGAAAAACGTTAATAAAAATGGTTCTAGAAAGACCAATTCCTAAGAGTATGCAATAAATTTGGTATCAATCTACTATAAAAAGATATCATCAGAAACAGAGTTCTGGTATCATTTTGGCCTAGCCTAGTTGTTGCAAGATACCTTTTGGATAATATATCATCGACTTCAATATTAATTATTGAAAACATCAATAAAAAAATGGTCCAAAAAGGGCCAAATCTTAAAAGTAAGTAATGTAATTTGGTATCAATCGATTCCTCTAAAAAGATATCAACGGAAAAATGGCTCTGATATTATTTTTGCCTAGCCTCATTGATGCAAGATTTTTTTTTTTGATAATATATCATTGAATTTTTTATTAATTAGAAGGACCAATTCCTAAGAGTATGTAATAAATTTGGTATCACCCGACTCTTCTAAAATGATATCAGGATTTTGATAGCATTTTTAGCCTAGCGTAGTTGATGCAAGATATCTTTTTTGATAACATATCATCGATTTCTATATTAATTGTTGGAAAACATCAATAAAAATGGTCCTAGACGGTCCAAATCCAAAGAGTATGTAATGAATTTGGCATCAATCGACTCCTCTAAAAAGATATCATCAGAAAAAGGGTTCTGATATCAGTTTAGCTTAGCCTAGTTGATGAAACATATCTTTTTTGATAATATATCATCGACTTTTTTTATTAATTATTGGAACACATCAATAAAATTGTTAGGGTTATTTTTTATAAATCTTCTATATCTGATTTTAATAATGTATTAAAAATACCCGTTCTGCTGTCAGAAATATCATCAGTTTAACTTGATACAGAACTTCTTCTTTTATGTTGAGTTAATTCTGATTCAGAGGGCCTTGATGCCAACAACCACAAATAAACATGAAGAGGAATAAAAATGTAATTTCTATGGTTTTTCTGTGCAAAAGCCCTCAAAGGTCCAAAGTAATCCGCGTTCGGTTATTATTATTATTTTGAAATAATTTAATCTGTAAGTTAAAAAATGCAGTCTCCATAACTCAATTTTGTAAATTCTTAGCTCTTCTCAGCTTTAAAACGTAATAATTTTAAAGATTTGTTTTCTAGATTTACACATTAGTTCAACTTTGTTACGCTTCCTGTGCAAAAAGAAACTATTAAATTTGCAAAAAGTTCTGGAAAGTTTTAAAAGTTGCGCTCCACTGTTGTGTGCGAACTTTTTACGTCTTTGTAATTAATTTCGTTTTGGGACGTTGGGCGCAGCCCCTCACAGCTCGTCATGATAAAAACTTGTCACGAAGCAAATCTAAATCGCAAAACAGTCATGTATAAGCGTCAGAAATGCTCGCTGACTCGCGAAGCACGAAGGCAGCATTGCAAATATTCCCCGGACATGCAATTTTTACAAAATTTTAATTACACTGAAGTCTTGATTAGCCTCTTTATTTTAATTAGACGCGGTGCACGGTGCCATAAAGGTACGGTATGGCTTCACTCTCTTGGAGCACATTACGTTTTCTATGTCCTCGTAAGTCGGTTTTTAGCGCACACAAAAGAGCGCTAAAAACGTTGCAGTCTCTTTAAAAGATGCAGGAAGTGTTTTCGTGCACCGTCTCCTTCGGTAATTGTGCACAAATTCCCTGACGACAAGACAATGCGATTGCAGTGTTTGGACTTGCAGGGTCAACACACGAGGACGTTTCTGTTAAAAGATAATTTCAACTGATTGTGAGAAGAAGCGTTTATAAAATAATACGAATTATAAGAATTAATTTTGAAGATATTAAGTTAATAGGAGGTTCTTGTTATAAAATACAGATTTCTACTAGGCAAATGTATAACAAACACAATTTAGTAGCTACCAATGAGAGGGTACAAGAGAAAACATCGAAAGAAACTAAACTCGCGTTGTTAAAAAATCGGAAACACTTTATCCCACTTTAAGCCTTAATTCATTCCGGTAATGCCCATGTAGGGACATTAGTCGCACGTGCCCCTTGGGTATTCGACACTTCCTTCCTTTCTACCTTTTTTTTCAAATTGCTCTGAACCAACACATTACAAGTTGTCATGTCCAACAGAGCCGTATTATGCTCAATACCATAAGTTTTTCAGATTTTTAATGCATTGCAGCCGAGTTTGGCAAGGCTCGACGACTAGCAAAACAGCACAATATAACCAGGGAAGTTATTCCCTTGCATTACGTGTGATTCCTTTTATTTTGTATCTATTAAAATAAAAGGAATCACGAAACGATACGAAACGAAACGATAGATAGCAGAAAATGTTTGATATTAAATGATAACTCCTCTTATTTATCGGTATCGTTGTGAGAGGTTGTTGAAGTGATTAAAGTCTCTGATTTCTACCTGGTGAAGTGGCATTTTTGCTAATTAACTTATATCTTAATAAATTTCTTAATAAGTATATAAATAGATGGATATCTTTTTATATACGTATTTTGTTTTTTTGAAAACAAAATACGACAGTTATACGACAGACAATTTCAAGAGCGTGCAGCCGATTATGAATTTGCAGTATTACTACACCCAACGACGTATTCTATTATTTGAACTTCTAACAGAATCATTTTCGAAATTACTTTACCCTTCGACAAGGTCAATTACATAACATTTTTGACTAAGGCCAATTTATAAGCCAATTTATAACTGAATATAAGCTATAGGCGCGATTTTAAATGTTAAGAAATGAATTTTCGTCAAGATTTACCAAATTAAGACAGTTTAGGAATCGATAAATTTATATAAAAAAACAATCATGGGTGAGCAACCCCTTAACAGCCCAGTCAGCACAGTCAATATTTTTTGCGCAAAAATCTTCAATTTTCTAAACGAATTGTTGTCACTCTCGAGCCACAGATTGTTTGACCTCCGCCTTTACGTATCCCTTAGCTGTAGATATGTCAGACGCAACCGCTGTGATCTTATTGTTAGCCCAACAAAACAATAGGCTTATCACAACTGTTTAAAAGGGGAATTACATTGGAAAGTAAAACATTGGAAAGGAAAGTGTTGAACCGAATGTATTACTCAAATGAAATTAACACCGTTTTTTTTTTGCAAATTGACAGATAAATTCATTGGTGCTAAGCACTTGCAGACTGCTCAAGTTAAATCATATAAAATATGAAAATGAAAATTGAATTATGCCCATAAGGAATTGGGACGCTCCTAAAATAAATAAAAAAAAAACAGGATTGTGGCTCTTGTTTTCGCGGATTGATAGCGAATTTCAAGACAAATCTAAATTGTATATATTACTATTTTTATTGAATTTTAAATAAGTATAATTTTTGATGAAACATACTAATACAGTTTTTAATTACCTGTCTATAGCTTCCAAGCAACACATAATTACTAATAAGAAAGTCAAGATCAGTGTTCCCCAACCTTTTTTTAGGCCATGCCCCGCAAAAAACGGTGTTAATTTCATTTGAGTTACGCATTCGGTTCAATAATTAGTACTTTTCAATGTAATTCCCCTTTAAAAAAGTTGTGCTAGGCCTATTATTTTGTTGGCCAAAGAGCACAGCGGTCAGACGATGATAAAATATCGATATTTGACAAAATCGATATAATAACGAGTTGAAATTATCGATATTATCAATGTCAAATCTCAACTTTAAATCGAAATCTCAAATCAAATCTAAATTCAAAAATATACACATTTGTCTTATTCATTCAATTTTGAAGAAATAAGTTTTTGCTAATCCAGCGAATAGCTTCTGATAATATTTTCTTGCATTTTATATGTTTTTTTTAAACCTCATCAGACCAAAAATAGCATTTGACTTAATTAAATTACATTATTAACTTTGCAATAGCCAATGGTTGATAGTCAGAACTCAAAAACAATTTTTTAACATAGCTGCAGCAATACAGTGGTCAGCACTGATATTCATTACCGGCATTCATAGTCATTGTATGCCATGATCATTCTAAGACACAGAACTCACCTATTGATATAGCTAATTTATTTTGATTTTTACAGAGTCTATCAGTCTAGATTTTTTCTTGAGATGAATAGGATTAGGAAGTCAGTTACTATCCTTGCTACCTAGGGATTAAAATTGAATCTAGGTCTAGTAGGTTGCAGACCTAGGTTGAAACGTGAAGTCTATCAATAACTCTAAGACCAGGATAGGTCTAAATAGGATTGAAAAGTTATTCAAATTACTTTAATAAATCTCTTTAAAGTTACAGTGATTCCCTGGGTATTCCCTAGGGAATACACCTCAACAAATCCAAGCTCTGGAGATAATAAGTTATATTATTTTCATCGAACAAAGTATAACACTCAATAAAATTAGGTTTGCCTAAATAGTACATCTCCTTTTATCAATAGTCACATCATTTGCCCATCTCAAATTCCTCATTTGAGTGTCTCTTTAGAACTATCATATTATCAGTATCTTTGATGAAATTCTCAGATCTATGATAAAAAGATTACAAAAGTCATACAAATTTTGCAGACATAAATTTATTGGAAATTATAGTTATTCCCTGGAAACTTAAAATCTTTTAACCGAATATCTTAAGGCTAATCTCACTCTTTGAGATAATTGGGCATACCTTTTTTATATTTTTATATTTATAGTTTTATAGTTTTATATTTTCTGTAATTTTTTGTATACCCCTTCACCCGTGACTTATGATGTCCCAAGTGAAAATATCATCGTTTAAAATTTCTCATTAATATTCAGTTTCTGATTAATTTTGTCCCACAGTCAGGTTGCGAACCTCTCCTATGTCCTATGTCTCCGAATGAATTTCCTTCGAAGGACCATGACTTTCCAAAGTTCTTGAATTTTCTGACCTGATTCTGACAGAGCAAAAAATTCAAAAATTACAATCCATATGTATCAATAAGATCCTATTGTTTTTTTTTTATATTACAATTATTATTATATTCACAGTTATCCCCTAAGAATGTCTCAACCTGTTCCAATAAAAACCTCTATTCAAGACGTCAGGGAATATCACTATCTTTATACCGGAACCCAAATTCAAAACGATCCCACATTGTTTCAACCGGTCCGGTCCTGTAAACCCACACCACTCGTCCTCCCGAAACACGAATGTTTATTTAGACTCCAAAGCGTCGGTTCCTGCCCGATGCACCTCGACCGGAATCGCGGTCACACGACTCCCCGGGACCACTCTACTGCAACCGTACTATACGCTAGCAAGGAAGCAGATGAAGCAAACCGCGACGGTTATGACTGGCACGAGAGCTGCCCGTGCAAACGGTATCAAATTTACAACTGCGTACGTACTTGGATGCGGTTCCATTGCGCCATTAAGGTAAACCCTCCCACTCAGCCCACCTCAACTGAACTCAACCCGACAACTACCGAATAAATACGCGCTTAAGTCATGACCACCTGTCCATGACAATCAGCAAACGCTAAGGGCCACCATCAAACGACCGGCCAGCTTAATTAAAAGCCATTCAAATGTCCAAATCTTCATTAAACACACATACACACATACTCACACGAGCGCGAGGTTTAAGTGAAATGGAATTGATCGTCGTAATTACTTCCAGTGTGTTATTAATTTGGGTTTCCAAGTTTCCAAGTTAAATATATGAATGTATGTGATGGAGAGGCAGAAAGACATTATGAGTATTATAAATCAGCATTAATTCAATTAAGTTTATAGGCCGATATACTTGGAAACTTTACCGGTAATGGCAAAACTTGTTTTGCTATAGACTGTATTGGAGAGATTTACTGGTGCTGTTGGTAGGCTATTGGAGGAGTTGTATGACTGGTTGCCTAGAGTTGACAATTATAAAAGTTACGGAGTATTTCTGTCAAATTTTGTTCATAAATAAGCTTGAAGTTTTAAAGCTTACAATCTTGGAGACTATTAAAATTGTTGTGTTTACATCAAATGTACATTTTCTGCCTTTGACAGTGTGTTTACGGAATGTGAAGTATAATTGATAGCTTACAATTGGATTAAACCAGTAATTAAACTTATGATTACGCAGGAGATAGGAATGTAATTGAGGAAGAGAATGACAATAAATATGGTCTATGCTATAATAATACCTTATTAGGTGTTTCTATTAAAATTACGAAACTACTAAACTCAAAATTTATGCATGAAGCAATTCAAACTTATGAAGAATTAAAATTAGCTGTTTCGCAGCTGTAGTGTATGGTAATGGTTGGTAATAAAATCTGAAGCATAGAATAATAATAATGGAGAGAAGTCCAGAACAATGCAAAAAGTGGTCTTGACGATTTGGGAGGCAAATTAAGAGGGCGCCTACATCGTAACGTGATTCCCCTACTGCCCCTCTAATGGAACTTCCATTTTTTATTATTATAGTATTGGGTGATAGGCAACCAGCAAAGACAGTGCATCACAGTATATTGTTCTCTAATTAAAGTTTATAGCAAATGATTCGAAACAAACTGGATATGGTAGCGAAGAAAACTAGGAGAAGAAATTCCTAAATTGATTATAAATTTTGGAAGGAAACAACTAGAATCATCTGAAGAAACGTCAAAACAAAAACAGAAACTGAGGTTAGATTAAGGAATCACAGCAATACGCAACAATGGAAAACGAAGAACTTGAAGAAGTAAGAGATGTGTTTGATTGGTTGTTAAATGAAGCAAAAGGGGTGAAAGAAGAGAGAATAGAAATTATGCAGGAAATAAGAAAGTTGAAGAAAGAAAATAAGAAAGAGCAAAAAATGGTCAGAAAGAAGCTAAGAACGAAAGTTGAAAGGGTAGAAAGTGAAGAAAAGGAGAAACAAAATAGTAGTAACTGGTATCAAAGCGATTAATGCGACGGAGATGAAAGTAAAGAACTAATGAAAGAAATTGAGGATCCATAAGCAACGATTGCGAATGTAAATATAATCAAACAAGATATGTGTGCTGTTGAGTTACAAAATGCAGAGTACTGAAGAACAAGAACATGCTGAAGGAAAAAGGAAGTAGAATATATATCAACCACGACTATACAAAAAAGGAGAGAGAAATGCAAGGAATATGGAGAGAAAAAACACATGAAGCAAAAAACCTAAACCTAATAAATACGTAGAGGGGTGGGATGATAACAACTCGGCAATGGTGGGGGTGTGGAAGGGAAAAGAGATGGAGGAGATGAGGAAGA
>JAODAC010017220.1:0-20976 GCA_027575185.1 Mimaenictus wilsoni | reverse complement strand
TATTTTTTTATTTTTATTTTATATATATTTTTTTTTTATTGTATTTGGTCCAAAGACCCGGCCATCGACCATACTGGTCCTTCAGCCTTTTTATGTGTATATTACATGTTATTATCGTGATTGTAATGTGATGTTGTTGTTGTTACTCATCCTTCTGTTGAATTGTTTTTTTTATATACGGATTCTTGTTGTATGTGAGTGTTTTAGTTGATATGTCAGTGGTTTTATCCCTTTTCGTGTGTGTTGAATGTTGTGGGTTGCGCATATTGGCCATTGTTGACTAGAAGAGTGGTTTTTAATTGTGTGGTTTGTATAGGTGTGAATTAATGTGAATTTTTTGAGAGTTATAATTGTGAATAATGGGTGCCTAGCCCGGGGACTCGAACCCAGTCCGACTGCGTGGTAGACCGAAGCCTTACCATCTACGCTGCCCAGGTGGGCAATATGTGAATATAAATATATAAAAAATAGAAAATAAATATCGATATTTAATTATAACGTGACTTGTCAATTTTTAATGCTTTTCAAAATTGACAAATTTTGCTAAATAAAATTTAAAAAACATGTCTTTCCGGTGGAACCAATGAAGCTAATTCAATTTTCTCGAAGTTAAATAAAATAGGAAGAAATGCTGCTGCTTCGAATGTAATTATCATTTAATCTCAGAGTTTTCAAACTAGGGCGATACAACTCTTCAAAATTGACGACTTTTTCTATTTTAAAATACATGTTTGGGAAAACTACATCTTCCGACTAAACTAACGAAGATAATTCAATTTTCTCGACGTGAATTAAGAAGTGATACTGCATCGAATGCAATTGTCATTTAATCTCTGAGACTTCAAATTAGGATGATACAGCTTTTCAAAATGGACGTTTTTTCCGAATTATAAAAAACAAAGAACTGCATTTTTCCGGCAAAACTAATGAACATAACTAAATTTTCTCAACATGAAATGAATTAGGAAGAGATGCTTCCTTGGATGCAAGTATCATTTAATATCTGATACTGCAAACTAGGAAGTTACAGTTCTTCAAAATGGACATTCATTTTTCTAGATAAGAAAAAATGGTTTAAGAGAACTGCATTTTCTGGCAAAAGTAATGAACATAATTCAATTTTCTTGACGTGAAACGTAAAATCAGGAAGAGATGCTGCCTGTAATGCAATTTTATCGTTAAATCTCTGAGACTTCAAACTAGGATGATGCATCTCTTCAAAATCGTTTTTTTTTTCTTCTAAATTTAAAAAATGGTTTAAGGAAACTGCATTTTCCGGCTAAACTAATGAAGACAATTCCATTTTCTCGACATGAAATGAATTAAGAAGAGATGCTGTCTCGAATGAAATTATCACTTAATCAATCATCCTTCAAATTAGTAGTGATAGTTCTTCAAAATGAACATTTTTTAATTAAACAAATGAACCTAATTTAATTTTCTCGACGTGAAATGGAAAAGATGCTGCCTCGAATGCAATTATCATTTAATCTCTGAGACTTTAACTAGGATGACAAAGCTCTTCAAAATGGACTTTTTTTTCTAAATTTAAAAAAATGGTTTTAGGCAACTGCATTTTCCGACTAAATTAATGAAGATAATTCCATTTTCTCAACGTGAAATGCATTAGGAAGAGATACTGCCTCAAATGCAATTACCATTGAATCTCTTGGAATTCAAACTTGTGTGATGCAGCTCTTCAAAATCCAATAACGTATTGAAGACCTAGATTCAGCTCTGAATAGCAAAATCAGCAGAGTGCCTGTTTTATATATGCAGGGTCTGAGCTGATACAAAGGGTACAGTGCGATGGAAATACTAGTCTTTTCGTACTGTAGAAATGCACAATAAATAGCAGGAGAAATCGCGAAATAAAGTGATAAAGTGAAAAGTGATAAAGTGAACGTATTCAGTTCCCCAAATAATTACAAGTAAGATTCCGTACTCAGTACTTTTCTAACAAGGGCAGTATCGCAATTGTCCAACAGGTAATACATAAGAGCAGACCGATTATGATTGTGAAAGATGCTGATTGACATTTATCATAAAATATTTAAAGCACCAATCGATTCTGTTTCATGCCTATTTTATTAACATCGTATTATTGCATGAACGTGCGTTCGGAGTTTGGTTAGTTACTTATCAGTATATTCCTTATCCCTTATTCGTGGATTACCAACCAGCACATCTCGAAAATGTAACAAGCCAAAAAATATTAAAACCAAGTACGGCAAAGAAACATTGCAAAGCATGTCAGTTACTCTTAAAATATATAATATTGTCGTCGTGCCACACGGATTAAAATACGACCTGGCGCAAATACGTACTTATCCTCTAGTTGCATAATTATTGCAAAATCGCTTAGCGCGGAAAATGCGCCGGCTGACAACCTGCGAAAACACAGCGAATCGAAGTCGCCCAGCCTGATAAATCTATTTCGCCGCGAACGTGAGTACAGCATGCATTCAATGCATATATCATATTGTTGTTAATTCCCCGCGCGCGCGCGATAATAAACAGAATTGCGTTGTCGGTGCCCGGCCGTGCGACAGGCGCGCTGCATGCAAACGCGCTTTCGTCTTGCACGGACAATTCGCCGCTCTCGGCACGCTCGGCAAGCCTCGAAAAATGTGCGAACGCAAAACTCGTACGATTTATTATTAACTAGGCGCGGTTATATTATAAATTACATTATACACATGTCATCTGGTCGTGCGTGTGTGTGTGTGTGTATGTGTGTGAGCGTATGTGAGTATGTGCAGGACTATTTGTACGTGCACTGGTGTATGTGAATTTGATATAGGCACTTCTAAATAATACAATAAAACCAGGCGAGTACACAGAGCAGAGTTGGATTTGGATCGAGAATCTTTGAGCTATCAGCGACCGGTGGGAAGTTAGCAGCAATCGTTCCAATTAAAATATTTACCATTAGTAAATAATGAATTATGAGGGCTATTAAATAAAAATTGATCCTCTAAATCTGTACAGAATAGTGGGATTCTTACATCCCACATTAACAGTTAACAGTTAACTTCGCATAATCTATTAATGACAAACCAGGTTTTTACCTGGTTACTTTCGTATCTCTATCATTTTCCTCACAATCAAATCGTCTATACAGTATAAACTATGGAAGGTAATTCAATTTTCTCGATGTGAAATAGAGAACAAGACATTTTTTCGGCTAAAGTAATAAAGATAATTCAAGTTGGTAATGATTTCAGAAGAGATCTTCCGAATTAATTTCACGTCGAGTAAATTGGATTATCTGCATTTGATTCGCTGAAAAATGCAGTTTTCCGCATCGTGTTTTTTAAACTTTAGTCAAATTTGTCTATTTGGGGTTGTATCGTCCTTATTTGAAGCCTCGCAAATTAAGGAAAGTTAGTTGGAATATATACAGAGCAGAGTTGGATTTGGATCTTGAATCTCTGAGCTATCAGCGACCGATAGGAAGGTAGCAGCAATCGTTCCAGCAACAATGCTTACAATAAGTAAATGCTTTTCGTAATTTTAAGTTGAATTTTTATGCGAAAAGTGCGCGTTCTATATAAAACTACTTCAAACATGTAATTTCTATGAAAATAGGGTCACCACCCTTGGGACATTAGTATTCACGTAATCTATTTAGATATTTATAAGTGACGATGCACTTGTCAATTCATATAATTTAGATGTTCAATGAATGATATCCAATCATCATCCTAATTCAGTAATATGGCAATGAATATCTGGGAACTCCCAAACTACGTCGCACAAATATGTTGTAACTTAATCAAATGCGTATGTTTTTAAATATTAGCAATATTTAAAGCATACATGTATAGGAGGATATCATGGTCGGATTCTCCAAATCGGTACCGAATAATCAGAGTTAAGGGCATCCCGATGATTATAGTCGAGAAGACGTCTAGTGTATTCATGACAAAAGTTTTTGTACTATGCGATGTAGTTTTTGAAATAAAGTGACACTCATCCTGCAACGTTTTTTATTTCGCCGAGTACATTGTTTTTCTAAAATATGACATGCAGCAACGTAAAAAACGATTTTAAAATTATGTCCTGGAGGTGTCCCAATGTCCCAATAGCACTATGGGAAGAACTAAACAAAATAAAGTTACTGTCAACCTGCAATGTATAGCCTAACCCATTCAAATACTGTTATCCAAGTGAAAAATGCTTTATAAAAAAATAAGAAAATTGAGATAAAAATCCTATGGCTCCATCCATACTTTCCGGCCCCTCTCCTCTGATTCACATCTCACCCTCGCCAGCGTGACCTCATCCTTCCTGGGCATTTTCATCGAAGCAAGATACTAAGGTCTTCTCCCTAGCACTTGCACCCTCTGGGCTGTAGGGTTGTACGTGCTCTCCCGGATTTTCGCCTGCCTCGCCTGCTCCTCCACTTCTCTTCCTCTCCCTCGCACCATCCCCTCGACTGAGCTCCCCTCCTCCCACAACAACCGCACCGCCACCTCTGAGATCCCCACCGGGTCGAACGCTCGCCTTCTCCACGCTGCCCACGCATTGGTCCCACTGCTCGCACACCACATCCACACATTCCTAACTAGCCTTTCCCTGCCCATTCGCACCAATCTCTCCTCATACCTCACCACTCTCGCAAACGCCACCCACTTAACACTCAACCTCCCTGCCTCCCGAAGCACCACATACCCCCGAGTTGACCTCTCCAACCCCATTAGGTCCTTCAGAAACCAGGTCTGTTCGCGCTCCAGGAGCTCCCATTCTATGGATGAATATGGGGTATGGCCCCACACTTCCACGCCACACATTAGTATCGACCTCACACACGCATCCCACAATCTCACTGCAATCTCCCAGTTTCCCATCCACAGCTTAAGCTGTAGATGGTAATTCGTTATAATATAATGTTCTTATTATAGAACAGGATTTTATACAGTTGATATGTTAATGTAATGAAATAAAGGTTGTTGAGATATACCTTTCAAGTTAGAAATGACGTTAGGAATGCACGGATTTGGCAAAAATTGCGCAAATGTTCACCTCGCAAATGGAAATCAATTTTGCAACAGTTCGGCATACCACACGATCACAATCTCTGTGTCTGAATACATAATCAAATCGAAATCATTTGCGTCACTTATGAGCACGTCGTATGAGAATATTAAAATCGTATGAAGAAAATATGAAATACGTGTATAACCAATTGCACCTTCCATACAAATAGTTTGAGACGGCAAACGCAGCAATGCTAAACTTTGTGAAATACCACAGCGACAAATAACAACACTCTCTATATCGATACATTTGATACGATACATTCGATCAGACAGACACTCACCGCGCTCCGGCGTACACGTATCACATTTATACCGAATGCATTTTTATTAAACTTCATTGTGGGGCATTGTGTGCATTGCAGAGTACGTACGCGATCTGGCTCGCGAGGCCTGACAAAATGAAGAGTTAGTGTGGAATTTGTAAATTGATACCGGCGGTCATTAAATCGAGTCGAACGGTGTCCCGGCTATGCGCGCCGCGCGTAAATTATCGCAACGGCGTGTTGTCCGTCGCACAATAAGCAAATGAGGTTAGAACCAGGATCATTAAGGTATCAGCTGCGAAGAATTCGATGCCGAGGCGAAGAGCGACTAGGCTTGGTTTATCGCCGCTCGGCCGTAAATCGGATTGTGATTAGAGTGGTGTGCATATATCACACAATTGATGAACCGGCAAGATGTTGGCAGCAAGTTCGCCAACAGCGGATTAATACTGTTCCATTTAAAATATACGAATGTCATAATAATGCATTTCACGCCTAGAAAGGTGTATTGTCCTCATTAGTTGCCTCGAATGCAATCATTATTAAATCAGTGAAACTTTAATCAAGGACGAAATAGCTCTTCATAATTGACAATTTTTACCAAAGTAAAAAAAAAAGTTTCAGGAAACTGCATTTTCCGGCTAAACTAATCAAGATAATTCATTTTTCTCGAGGTGAAATGATTTAGAAAGAGATGCTGCCTCGAATTATTATCAGTCAATCTGTAAGACTTCAAACAAACCAGGACGATACAACTCTTCAAAATGGACAAATTTGGCTAAAGTTAAAAAAAAAAAACATTTTCCGGAAAACTACATAATCTGGCTAAACTAATGAAGATAATTCAATTTTCTTGATGTCAAATGAATTCCAAAGAGATGCTGCCTTGAATGTAATCATTATTAAATCAGTGCAACATCAGTTAGGGAAGATACCGCTTTTTAAAACTGACAAATTTTCAATATCTTCAAAATCACATTTCGGACAACAGCATTTTCCGACTAAACTAATTAAGAAATTTCATTTTTCTCGACGTGAAATGGATTATGAAGAGATGCTGCCTCGAATGTGATTATCAGTCAATCTGTAAGACTTCAAACCTGGACGATACAACTCTTCAAAATGGACAAATTTGGCTGAAGTTACAACAACATTTTCCGGAAAACTACATAATCCGGCTAAACTAATGAACATAATTTAATTTTCTTGACGTCAAATGAATTCCAAAGGGATGATGCCTCGAATGTAATCATTATTAAATCAGTGCAACATCCGTTACGGAAGATACAGCTGTTTAAAACTGACGAATTTTCAATAATCACATTTATCACAATATCTTCAAAATCACATTTCGGAAAACTGCATTTTCCGATTAAACTAATTATAATTCATTTTCTTCGGCGTGAAATGAATTACGAAGAGACGCGGCCTCGAATGTAATTATCATTCAATTTGTGAGACTCAGGATGATGCAACTCTTCAAAATGGATAAATTTGGCTAAAATTAAAAACAGCACGTTCCGAAAAATGAATTTATTTCAACAATTTTCTTGACTTCAAATGAATTCCGAAGAGATGCTGCCTCAAATAGAATTATTATTAAATCAGTGACACTTCAAATAAGGACCGTACAGCGCTTTAAAATTGATAAATTTTCAACATTTCAAAATCATATTCCGGATAACTGCATTGTTCGGCTAAACTAATGAAGGAAATTCAAATTTCTTGACGTGAAATGAATTATTAAATCAGAGAAATTTCAAATAACGATGTTAGAGATCTTCAAAATTGAGAAATTTTAATATTTTCCAAATTACGTTTCGGAAAAGCGGCGGCTTGCCGCGTTAACGAGCTCAGTGCTCGTTACATCACTGCAGTTAAGAAACGTCGGACGTAGCTGGGCGTTGGATGGGTGACCACTTGGTCTCCCCACTCAACAAGCAGTTGCGGCGCCATCCGCGAACTTCGCGTTAAAAACGCGAACGAAGGTTGGGAACGGTCCCCGAAAATAAAAACCATATGCACAAAGAGTAGCAGTAAATTTGATAGTAGAAAATTGATAAAGATAATCCAATTAACCCATCGTCAAACGAAGGCTGTCTCAGATGCTGTCCCGAATGTAATTATGATTAATCAGTGAGACTTTTAATGATGACGAAATAGGTCTTGACTTTTCTTTTTCTAAAATAAAAAAGAACGCTTCGAAAAACTGCATTTTCTAGACTTGAAACGAATTCCGAAGATATGCTGCCTCGAATAGAATTATTATTAAATCAATGTCGCTTCAAATAAGAACGATACCGATAATTTTTCAACATTTCAAAAATATATTTCGGATAACTGCATTTTTCCGCTAAACTAATGTAGATATTTTAATTTTCTCTACGTGAAATGAACTCGAGAGTAATCATTATTAAATCAGTGAGACTTAAAACAGGAACGATACAGCTTTTTAAAATTGCCAAATTATTATACAGTTAAAAAATCACGTTTGCGAAAAATCCATTTTCCAGGTAACCTAATGAAGATAATTCAATTTACGTGAATTTGGAAGAGATGCCGCCTCGAATGTAATCTTCATTAGAACTGTGACACTTTTATGCGAGATCTATAGCCCATCAAATTTTACAAATACTAGAAATGTTTTTTATTGCATTTTTCGGATAGACCAATAAAAATAAGTATTTCATTTAACGTAAAATGAATGATGAATGATTATTGTTTCGATTAAGGTCATCCTTAAATATGTTAGACTTCGACAGAAAATTTGACGCGAACCGAAAAGTAATTGAATGCAAAAACTTACCTCTTTGAGCCCATCCAAACGTCCCAAACTACGCGCCTGCCGCAATCCCGGCTCGGGCACTCGCCGCCCCTTGCGTCGCCGTTCAAGTAGTCGAGGCTTCCTTGCCGCCGCCGACGTCGGGCTGGCCGCGCTGATCGCCGGCAGCCGGTCGTCGTTGTCCTCCGGATCCGAGTGTACCTCGGGACAATGGTATGTGTGGCGGCGGCGCGCCCCCGGCGACGTGATGCGCGTGAGAAAATTGTCGAACATGCTGGATGGACGTTGGTCGGAGGGAGGTGGGCGTTCGCTAATCACGCATCGCTGTAATAATTAAAGCAATATGAGTTAAAGCAATGTGAGTGCACCCGCCACGTGGGAATTAGCCGGACGTGGCGATCGGTCGCGAACTCGCGATGTGCTCCGCATGAAGGCAGTAATAATAGGCATGCACGATATTTACATAACTTGGCGATGCCGCGAAATGTTGGTGGCCGGCTTCAGAGAGGAAGTCGCAAACAGGCAATTATCGAGACTAGTTTTCGCACACTTGCCAGCGAGATCTCGTTGGTCATACGACATCGGTGCCTAACGATTGGAGTGAATTCTTACTGAGTATCAATAATGTTTGCTCTTTTTAGTCAAAACTTGATCGGGGAGATTGCTGCGCAATGGGAAACTTTGAAAAGACGTTTCATTGATGACTATTTTATTATTGCCAGAAAAGAGCAATTATTCGCTCACTGGTTGGAGCAAAAATGAAACAGGCAACACGTGAAATACCAGATACAGTATAAAAAAAACTGATTCTGAGCAGATTAAGAATTATGCTGATTGCCAGGTTTAGAAAGATGCAAATGACTTTCATTGATGTTGTGCTTACATCTGTGAACTTATTAGCAAATATTTCTTCTCATTGTTCATTCTTACTACTATAATATAATATGGAAGCCCACCAGGGCAGCACAGTCGGTAGTGCTTCGGCTTACCACGCAGTCGGAAGGGTTCGAGTCCCCGGGGTGGGCTCCCATTATTATTCACAATTATTCGCAATTACAATTCACATTAATCCACACCTATAAACCACACATCAAGAGATCAACCTCTCTTCAACAATCACACTCAAAATCATCAATCGCAAAATGTGCGCCACCCCCAACATCAAAATACACACAACATCACAAGCACAATAATAACATGTCTAATAAGAATACATTAGAACCAATAAAAATGTAAATCCAGGCTGAAGGACCAATATGGTCGACGGCCAGGTCTCAGGACCAAAAATACAATTTTTTTTATAATATGGAAATAAAAATGAAACAAAAAGGACAACACGTGATTCAGAGCAATCGAAACCTACAGCATTTTCCAGATCTTAGTTTTCATGAATAATTGTTCTTACAAGTCTAACTAATATTCATAGGTCAGGAATAGGCATGTGAGACGATGATGAAATATCGATATTTGTCGAAATCGATATTTCCAATTTTTCGACATAACAAGTCGAAATTTCACAGGAACGACATCTGTAAATGGGTGTCATAATTAACTACAATTCCCAACAATCTAACAGTGATCATTAATTTACTTGGAATCTCGGACTCATGCAGCGGCTACAGGAGTGTTACTAGCCTATATTCATGATAAGAATAATGATGTCCAAACTGAGAATAGTTTATATTTTCGTGTTTTTGGTAAATGAAAGAAATATTGATATGAATGATTTTAAATTTTCATGTTATGTTATGCATTAACTAATTTTCGATTTTGTGAAAAATTCGCTACAAATATCAATATTTATAATAATCTGCACACTAGCGACCCCTATGAGTTTTTGCTAGAATTCCCCGTTTAACAGTGGTTGGTTTAATTTTAAATCATGTTATGCAGATGGCGGTTACATCAATGACACGTCAAAACGATACCAAAAAAATTCGATACCGATATATCGATATTGTGGAAAATGAAAGTATCGATCAATATCGAAATTTTGAGGTCGATATATCGATAATTATCAATATCGATATTTTTTTTGACATGTCTAGTCCGGAACGATCTTTCTTCAGATCAGACAGACGTACTAAAATAACTTATTCAGTATGTAAAACATGATTATGAGCTTTAGAAGTTCCCAGGGAAATACCCTAATTGCCAGTTTTAGATAGATACAAATGACTCGTAAATTACTATTTCTAATATAATTTATATCTTATCAATCATATCGGATATTTTCATTGATGTTGGGATCATATAAGTTAACTTATAACATGAAAAGAAAACTATTCATACATATTTAAAAGGGCCACGTGTGGAATCAGAGTAAGCGAAATCGAAGAATCGAAACCAACAAGTTTCAATAGGCACAGATTCATAGTATACTTGACCAAATAAGACTCACTATAATATCTGATTCAGTATGTAAAAACCTGAGCTTAAGCTTTAGAAGCTTTAGTTCCCTGATTGCCAGGTGTAGACACAAATGACTCTTAAATTAACATTTCTAATACAATTTACATCTTACAATAGATTTCGGAGATTCATGGAAGTTGATATCACATTTGTGAATTTATTAAGTATACCTTTTCATCCTTCTTGGCCGGTACTCACTTGTGAGATGTAACATGAAAAGAAAATGAAACTATTCATACATATGTAAAAGGCAAACCGGGGCATGCAGTGGACACCAAGTTGAAACTGGACAACATTCTCTAGCACAACATACCCATAATTGCAAGCTTCTCATTATCACGACGGACGACGGCATCATCGGTTTTAAATTTTTATGATCGCGTATGAAGCAGATTTGCCGCCACTGCGCAATAATACGCGGCATTGTGTCACATTTGCGTGCGACTCGGATTGCAACATTGTCATCGTTGTTGCTGATGGCAGTGCGCCAATTGCAAGCTGCGGATTCTCACACATACTCACTGCAGCCGCGCCGCGACCGATGACTTTTTCCGCTCCGCTTTTTTCAGCCATCATTATCATTAAATACATGTGGCGAATGGTGGCAGCGCCGCACGCACCGCGCGACAGCACGCAATTCCTCACGTTAATGCCAACACGGTCAGCAACTCGGCCGGTTAATAGTTTATACATAAATGCATGAAGTGCGCAAGTATATGCACGCGTAATACGTATAATACTCGTAATAATCTTCATTTAAACTTTTCCCTCTGCGTGCGCGCCGGGTTTTTCCACGGCGATAGCAGTGGCTGCAGCCGCAGTCGCGGCTGTATTGCCTGTTTGCAGGCCTGCTGCTGCTGCTGCTGCTGCTGCTGCTGCAGCCACGGCCCGACCGGGGCCGGTTGATGCTCGGCCTTTTTTCACATCCAACGTGCGCGTAGCTTCTGCGAATACGATTGGCCCCAGCGACGCAGCGCGAAGAGCGTCAAAGAAATCATCAAATAAACCAGCAGGAAAAATGCGTAATTTTCGCATGCATTAGCTGAAATTACGACGCAGAAAACTGGACGCTAGCAAACAAGTACAAAAAACGAGGAAACGAACTATGAATCACCTAGTCATATTTAGTCATAGCTAACTTAGATGGGCACCTAATACACCAGGGTTATCAGAGTTCATATTTCAAGTCCATTTTTCCAGTAATTGTGACTCCCAATATTTGATAAACACACACTCTCATTCATTATTGAGTTCTTATCGTATATTTTCAGCGAATAATGGTAATTCCATCGTAATTGATCGATTTCAATATTTAATTAAAGATCACATCCGCGAGGATAGATGTTCGCCATTAGGAAATATATAGCCACCTGACTTAAATATGCAAAACACATATTAATTAAATCAGGCTAATAAAAGTGCAACTGGAAATGGTAATTATTTAACCTAACAAAAAAGACAAATTGATTTTTAGCAAAAAGTAAAGATCAAATTATTTATATGAAGATTAATATTATTATTATCAGCTTCTGAAAATCTTCATTGCATTTTTTAAATATAGAGATGCCATATCTTCTGTCTTTTTATATAATTACTGATCGTTTTAAACCCAAGTTAAAAGAGAAAGCTACTGATTCAATTTCATAAACTTCAGGTTCAATTGTATTTGCTTGTGTTGAGCTAGCGTGGCGCTTGTAGCACCACAACCTGAGACGGACTATTGTGCACCCACAGCGTTATGCACCAGGCAGGTTTAGACAGTTCAGCAGGTCTAGTATTCCCCCCTGAGGGGGTGAATTTTGATGTAGGCAGTAAGGAAGTGAGTGTGAAATTTAAAGGGCAGGTGTTAGGGAAAGTCGAGGTTATGAAGTACCTCGGCTTACAGTTTAAATCTTGAGGGAGAGCGAGGTGTGCATGGAGGAGAATAAAGAAGAAGTGGTAGAGGCTGTGGGGTAACAATTGCGAAACGTATCTGGGATGCATGCACGAAGCCAATACTGATGTTGAAGTGTGGAACTTGTATGATTGCGATGTGATTGAAAGGGAACAGGTCTGCTTTTTAAAGAGCTTAATGAAACTGTAGGTCCACTCTCGATTATATAGTGCTGCGGGAATCAGGTCGGTTTAGTTTGAAAGAGGAAGCGTTTAGAAGATTGCCAAAATATGAGGATGGGCTGGCAAGAATGGGAAGTGAGAGGTTAGTCAGGAATGTATGGGAGTGGTGTATGAGCAGGAGGTGCAAGAGATGGGTGAATCGCAGGAAAGCAGGGTATGAAAGCAGTGGGCGTCTGTCAAACCGCGGTAGAACTTGTATGGGAGGAGGGGAATAGGAGTTGCGGAGCACTAAAGGCAATCCCGGATTGATGGAAGCTTATTTAAACGTGTCCAAGTGATTGAAAGAAGACCCTTCTACTTCAATGACGCGAGGGAGGGAGTAGATGAGGAGAAGCTGCTTGCTCGAGCGAGAAGTGGGTTCGAAGAACGGGGCCTCAAGGTCTGAATGGGCGCGAGATACACCAAATTTACATTATGTGGCTAGGGCTTGGAAATCAGGCTGGGTAGATTGCTGAGTGAAAAGGGTAGCGCTTTGGATATAATAAGACATATCAAGGAGGAGAATAAGATGATGGATGGACCGGATGGATGACTTAGAATGGATTGAGCGTTATGTATTTACGTATAGTTACGTATTTGTATTTATTTATTTTTATATAAGATGCTGTTTGGTTTTGTGGGTATTTTTGTTATTATTTATATATTGTAAAAGGTTGTATAGGTGTATGGAGAAAAAGTGTATGTCATTAAAGGTTATGAAATCTAATTCTAACACTGCTACCCTTTCATCTCCCAGACTTGCCCGATGTATGACAATTATTACAATCTCCTCTCCTCCTCTTTAGTAGTGCCCCATGTACACTCCAACTGCAGTTCGAATATCTTTCTTATCTATACCAAGGAGCTCTTTGATCCTTGTTTTTAAGTACACATTGAGTAGTGGGGATTGACACAGTTCGCGGATGTTTTCCCGGTAAGACAGTCTAGAGTCCCCCCATTCGTTGATCTCATGCATTTGCCGTTTAAAGTAAGAGCCTGGAGTGGCATCGTTGTCTGACAAATGTATTTAACAGGGGATAGTTAGATGTTCATTCTTGATTCATTCATAACTATTTCATTTACATACACGGGCCAGACAAGACTAAAGTAAAGTTATCATACCACATCACTCTATCCTCCTAGTCTGAACATCGCTTTAAGGGCTATTTGATAATTCCAAAGGCAAGTTCTGGAACTGCGAATTGGGCTTCCGCACCATGCTTTCGGTCATTTCTCTTCTATTCCATTGTGCCCAGGCACCCATGGCGTCCGTGGATGCTTTCCCAGTAGGACGGCTTGACGCTCGCTTCCCATTTTTTTTGATCTCATGCCTTAGTCGGTCAGACTAAGAGCGCGGCGTAGCTTTAGTGTAGCATTGTCTGATCAACGTATTTAAGAGGAGATAGATAGTTAGATGTACGTTCTCGATTCAACTCTAATTATTTCCTTTTAGATACACGGGTCAGACAAGGCTAAAGTAAAGCCAAACCACATCACAACACGCTCTTAGTTTGAACGCCGCCTTAAAAGTAATGTAAGTAAGTAAACTTGGTAATTCCGCGGGCAAGTTACGAGCCTATGAATGGGGCTTCTGCATCTCTTTCCGTGTATTCGTCGGCAATTTCGTTCTCGTCTTGACCAATATACCCAGGCACTCATGGTGAGCTCAAAATTTAAAACGGATATCGAAGAAATGTTCGACATTGTATCATCATTTATGAAATGTCTAGTAACTGTATAAGTATAAGCATATTAAAAAATCATTCTTTTCAGTGTACTTATTCGAATTAGAAACTAATTTATTTAGTATGGATTTGAAGAATTCCTTTTGATCTACATCCGCGGGGATTTGATTCGGGGTCCTTATGGTCTGCCATCACACAAATGTCTTATATGCGACTATTGGTTTCATCCACGGGAACGTCACTATTTGACGATTAGCGAACAACTATCAAATCTGTTTAACGTAATAGAAACTAAGTAACTTCTTCATCGCAGCAATCCCTTTTAAATCGCAATCATGATTGCCATAAATATATATTCCAAAAGATGTACATTGCAACTTTTCCTGCGCGATCATATACATGCACAAACTGTTAAGAATAGATTAGTAAACAATGCACAAAATGAAGTCATAACACAGGCGGATAAAAACTTGCGCAAACACAATGCGGGCGGTTGCGTAAAGCGTGATTAAGTATACGTCTTAATGCTACGTTATTACAATGGAAATTGACCGTTTAACTCGACGGATTTTTACTCAGAACTTTGTTCGCGGTGTAAATTTCATTTTCACCTAGTTTCTATTATGTCAAACTTATGATGCGAAGTAACATTTATTTTTAGAATTTTTTTCCAAGCGTTTTCCAGGCAAGCAATTAACACTGTACGGTATGTTATAATTGCTTCTTGATCATGCATGATCATGAAACATTATGCGCTACTTTTAATCTCTTCAGTTGTACAGCTTTTGACATTTAAAATTGTCTGTATCATCCTCAACTATATCCATCATAATACGTTACGTAATATTAATGCAACTAGTCATATTAAAAGCATGTTATATACTTTTTATATCCGTAATTACGTGCGAAATCAGTGAGTTTTATGGGGATATTAATGCTATCTAACTTGGTATATGAGAACGTAGGGATGTATGGTGGATATGATTTTATTAAGGGTCTCAGAATTTACCACGAGTAATTATAGAATAAACCTTTTGCGCTCGAACCGCCGCACAGTGTCCAAAAACGACCGTTTTTGGCCACAATACATTCGCGCTCGTACGTAGCGAGCGACCGCGCGCGCTCTATTCGCAATTTTCGAGGAGTTCTCTTACTCAAAAATTTTCATACTAAATATGAAGCTATAAAGATGAAACAAACATTAAAATACTCCCGAAATATTCTACTTTCTCATGGTATCAAACATATTTCAATTCCATTAGGATACAACTCTTTTATACTGCTTCTAAAATTAGCTGTTTTATGAAAATTTGAATCTGAACTTCAATAGGGGTTTTTTACCCTTATCCGGCAATTATTGTTCGATTGTGCCACACATATCAATTTATTCCCCTGTTTATGTACTTTAACATGGTATTAATATTTTTCTATTCAGTTTTGTGCAGCTATCGATTATACCTTGTTTTATAACATATTTCACGCATTTATCGGCTGTTTACTTGCAAATCAACACATATACTCTTTATAGCTTTCGGTTCAGTCGTTCCCGACTCTTCTGCAACATCTCAAATGATGTTTCCTTGATTATTCCCGGAACAAACTGATTCTGTGGAAAATTTTGAAATCTAAACCATATAAACTATAAGAGCAGCAACAAATATACTGTGGGGCTGATTATAATAATAATGTATATATTTTATAGGCTATCAACCCTGAGGTTTTTCCGCCGTGTTTGAACATATATTTGTGTGTTTTCAATTCGTATTTGTTTTTGTTGTGTGTTGAATGTTGAGAGTTGAATGTTGAGGGTTGAATGATGAGTGTTGAATGTGTAGTATTGTAAGCGTTTGTGGTAAGTTGTGGGTGAATAATATTCAGCCGGTGGATTGCCCACCTCGGACGCTACCACTAGGCCGCCCAGGTGGGCGGAATGATTATATTTACATAATCTAAATAATAACAATAAAACTAAAACTAAATAAATGGAAAACTATTGATCAATCAAGAATAAGAGACCCTATATAATGTCTCTTTTCTAAGCTGAGCCAATACTTGAGGTATCCCGCAAGTTGCAAATAGGTCTCAAGGGGGACGAGGTTAAACGGGCCCCGAGGGACCCTCTTCTCCATACGAGTACAAGACATTTGATCTATATCAATTGTTCCCTGTTTTATAAGAATATTGGCTTCTAGAGAACTGGAAGGTCCCTAAACCAGCGGGTATTCCCAATATATCACCAAAGGAGGGGTGCGGGCTTTTATATCAGACACATATTATACTGAGCTCTTAGGCTAGTGTGCCTAATGGATAATACGCCATTGGGAAATTGCAGATCTTGCAGTACATTCATTACAATCAGTTCATATTCCTTCCCAGTAATCATCTTTATACTTAGTCTATCAGTGGGCTAAGATGGCATGTATTTTAGTTTTAAAAATGTTCTGACATCTTTATTATCATTTCCTTAGAAGTACCATATTCATTTTTATGAATATCGATATAAATCAGGAATCAACAAACTTTTTGGATGGTGAGTCAAAATCTGTATAATCAATAATTTTCACTTTAAAACAATCTTGTAGGGTAGAGACTTATAGCCACGTATAAGCATGAGATCCCTCCCTCTTGGGACTATCAACGTGTCCAGTGAGTTACTTGGAATTAGTAAATAGATCACTCCGTGACCCGCGGGTCATATGCTGCTGACCGTTCATATAGATCATTGAAATGTTAAGTTTTCCTTTCCAAATTGATGTATTTCATCAAAATAAACAATACGGAATGTTGAAATCAAGTAAAAGCAATAAATATCTCACAAAAACTAGAACATAAGCTAGACGGCTTACAAGCGCATGTGACATGCGACCATAGTCTTTCAGCTTGTTGCCTACGTCAGCAGCGCGGCGATTCTAATTTGTAGGCATCGTGTTCAAATGCATGTTCGAACACCATTCACCGGGTTCGTGTTCGCACCGTGCCGCGGCACGGACGGCTTTAGTTTAGTTTCGTTTCGGCTCGCGCGGCGGCGATGAAGGCGACGACGACGGCGACGCCGCCGCGGAATCGCGGGAAACCGTACGAAACCACTTTAGCTAACGGTGCATTTGCAAATATGCGCACTTTTTAGCACTGGGGCCCGGCCACGCGAGCGCGCGTTGCGCGCAAATAAACAATAAACGCACGGCGTGCGCGCGCGCGCCACGGTGCGACGGCCGCTAATTGACAGGATAAATTGTCAAAGAGAAAGGAAAAAGGAACGCGCCGCAACGTACACTCGCTCGTTCGCTCGAAATTTTTACTTTCGCGCGGGAAATGTTTGCACACACAATAACGCGCGCGCACACACGTGTGTGCCAATGATGGGCGATGCACGAACCACCACGTTATCAGCACGTGCGTGCACACTTCGCGCAAAAATCAGCAAATTTAGAAAATTAACGAACGCGGAATGCGCGACGCCCGATGTCGCCCGTTATTATTGCGCCGAAACACTCGAAACGTGCATTCAGCGAGCCGCGCTGCATGCATGCCTCAGCGCATACTGCTAATTATGACAATTGCGACAATTAAACACTTCCTTCCCCTTCCTATTCGTGCAACGGCAATTACTACAGGCGGAAATATTATGACAGCAATACAATCGCACAATGCGCTGCAAATATGTTATGCTAAATGTTTATTATGCAAATTAATTCATTCCATTAAAGCACTTCAAAACAATACGACAATATAAAATAGATAAAAGACGCAATTTTTTTTTTATATTTTGGGAAATATTCTCTAATATATAAAATAAAAACATGTTTAAAACTGCTCAAACGACTTATCGAGAGCTGTAAAGGTCCTGGAATTAACACGCGATTTCTGAAATTTGGAAATATTAGGTAACAGCTACGAGAAACACTTGTTTAGATATGTTCAAACGATTTATTTTCACAAAAATGGCGTATAAACTCATCTGTAGATTAATAGCACTAACTGTTCAAGAGTTAGCACTCGATTTCTGAATAAATTTTTTTAAATAATCGCTAAAAATGTGTTGAAAGACACATGTACCTTTTGATTGAAACGTGTTTAGATGTGCTCAAATGATTAATTTAATAAACTCTAATAAACATAAACTCTGTTAAGTTCATTGGAAGAGAAGTAGTTGTAACGGTCTGATAGTTAACACGCGATTACTGAAATTTGGATTACTGAAATATTAGGTAAAATCTAAGATAAATACGTGTTTAGATGTGTTCAAATGACTTATTTCCCCAAAAAGGGCGTTTAAACATATCTGTAGAATAACTAATTTTCGTTAAAAACTGTATTTAAGCGCAATTGTAATGGTCTGGCAGTTAACACGCGATTACCGAAATTTTAGGGAATATTAGGTTACACCTAAGAGAAAAACGTGTTTAGATATGCTCATATATCTTATTATCGCAAAAAGGGCGTTGAACCAAATATGTAAAATAACTGTTCGAGAATTAGCACTCGATTTCTGAAGATATTTGGAAATATTCGCTAAAATAATGCGTTGAACACATCGGTAACAGTAACTGTTTGGGAGTTAATTCGAAATTTCTGAAATTTTGGGAAATATTTAAATACAAGAGCAACACTTGTGAAGGTCAGCTCAAACGACTTACTTTCACTAAATAGTGCGTTTCAGAACATCGGCAGATCGTTAGCTGTAAAGGTTCGGAGACAACATACGAGATCTAACATTTTGGGCAATATTCACTAAAATATAAGATAAAAACGTGTTTAGATGTACTCAAATTACTTATTTTCGCTAAAAACTGCATTTAAACATATCGGGAGATAACTTTAACGGTTCTTGAGATACTACGCGATTTTTGAAATTTTGGGTAATATTCATTAATATATAACTGAAAAACTTGCTGTGCTCAAACGCCTTATTTTCGCTAAAAAATGAGTTTAAACACGCTAAAAAATGAGCGGCTTTCAACTCGATTTCTGAAATGTTGACTTTTCAGTGACGAATTCGGCTGCGCGGACGCAGACGCGTGGATGCCGACGAACAGACAGACAGCCGGATGTATGGGCGGACGAGCAGACGCGCCTGCCGCCTGATCCGTGGACGTGCAGACACCAAACGATTGGTCGCTGAAACGATCCTGACATTACAGAATGCCTGTTCATCGAATTCGCTCAAATATAAGAGAGAAATTGCTCAACACACGACTTATTTAAAGTTTGGAGGTCGGTAGCTACAAGAATTCTCCATGAAAACGCACCGGCACCTCCGCCATAACCACGGTCAAATTGGACGAATTTGGCTGCACTTGCATCACCCCATCGTCTGTATTTTCTATACATAGCTTTTTCCAATTTCTGTTTGTTTCCAAATTTGAAAAATGACTCGGCGAACTAACAATCATATCTCTTCTGTACATTTTCCTAAATTAACAACAACGCTGCCATGACAGTGATAGTAAAACTTTTTTTGGGAGAGGGAGGTTACGGGGCGTGGCGGCTAAAAACTTATCGAATCACCCTCGTACAAATCTAAAAATGGATAAATCAAAAGAAAAACATTGGGAGAAACTACACTAATAGCGTTTTGAAAAAGTCGAGAAACATTGAAGAAAATGGCAAATAACTCAAATGCGTACATTACATTTCATGATGTTATATGGCTGTCTGAAATGTGTAAAATACAAGTAAAAAGCCGCCATTCACAGTTATACTATTTTATTGCCCATCATCCTACAACTGCCCAGCGAAATGTGATTGTGTTTGCACACGCCTAAACAATGCAATGCACGTGAAGACGCAAACAACTAAACTACTGTACGAACATAGTTACTACGTTGCCGGAGCCCGCCAACGAGTGGATGGCAAACAATAATTACGTTATTAATTTAAACTATGCCGCTGACAATGCAGCGACAACGATTGCTGAAGTGTGCAGGCAAGCCAAGCAAGCAGGCAGGCAAAAAGCGCCGTCGGCTTGCGCCGCTCAGGATTACGACCTGCAGCGCACGCTAAATGCGCATGCTCGTATACCCACACATTGATCTCAGGTGGTTTTCACGACGTTAGCGATTAAACAATATGCTGGGGATGTAATTAAGTTTATGCCCATTCTGGCAAATATGCGATTGGCTAATATTGCGTTTCAAATGGATTCAAATAGGAGTTTAGCAGGATACCGTAGTAGTGGGAATATTTTAAAGTTGAATTTCTGAATCGAATTGCTATTGGGAAAATTTGATAAATAAAGTACAAAATAATTTCGAATTGTGTGCTATGTTGACAGTGCTGCAATTTAGAAATGATTTTGCAGAAAAAGGATATGTGGAAAACGGGCAAGTAATCTTATGAAAATTATTCACAAAATACACGAACTCTCACACCGTGTTTTACTGTTTTATTTGTTATCGTACAATGTACATTTCGGCTCACGTCATCATCAGGTACTCTACCGTACCTTGAAGTTACAATACTATTTATACTTAAAAACTAACAAGGAGAGGTTCTCAATGTGTCCGATTTTAATGAAAGTTGGTAGACATGTAGAATAGGTTTAACAATAATGCCTGTTAAAGCGAAACGACGCACTATCCAGGCATTATCCTTTAAACGGAGTTTGAAAATATGCACTCAAGTTTATATGTCTTATCGGTGACAGTCCTGTAAACAGCCGGCGTAGCTCGGTTGGTAGTAGACATGTAAAAAAA
>JAODAC010017198.1:0-20985 GCA_027575185.1 Mimaenictus wilsoni | reverse complement strand
GAAATCATCCATGATCTCTGAATCGTCCTCGCATCGTCCAGAGATGTCCATCGATAAATGGTAAATACCATTTACAAGTATCCCCGGTACAACGCGGTAGCATGTCGAGCGAGAATAGCAAAAAAATTCTCAAATTTCTGAAATGTCTTTCAATGAACTAGAAACTAAAAATCAGGTCAACACAAACCGAAAATATCTAAATTTAAATTGAATAAATAAGCCGAAAATAATAAGAATTTGACATCATTCTGTATACATCAATCACGCCCGCTTCTCAGCTCAGCAAAGCGCAGAAGCGTATTGGCCGGCGGAAATAAATCCAAATCTTCGAAAAGATCGTTACGTTTTGCAAGCGAGTTTTCCAGCGGAAACCTGTGTATATGCACACAATCCCACTTGAGCCGCATGGAGACGATGGCAGCACGCAAGGCCGCCGCCTCGCTGCCCCCGAGCTCTGCCTGTTTACACCCAAGGCAGATCTAGGAAAATGGCGAATGGGTGCGCGATACAACTTGCGTTGCTCCTGCCCCGACATGCTACAAAGTTATTTAATTTCAATTCAAATACAATATAAACATTCTTTTCCGAGTCGACTCGCTCCGCTTCGCCATTCGCCATGCTTGCGTAACTTATCTCGTGTTTGTGCAGCTTGTATTTGTTTATAGTGGCATGCAAGTGTACGTAAAAATTGCAGAAGAATTAGATTAAGTTCACAACTGCAGAACGCGTTGCGGGGCGAAGTTGTAACGTGTGGACGCGCCGGGTATTTGTGATATTTTATGCACTGTATATTACGGAACAAACTTTGTAGACATTGCGAAATTGGCGACGAGATAGATACGTTTACTTTGTGTATCTTTTTGATACCGTTGGAGCATGAAATATTTAGTTGTAAAATTGTAATGTAATTTCCAACGAGAAACAATTCTCATTCCAGTTGTTTGTGCATTTTACAGAGGAAAATGCGGATTATTTTTCATATTTTTAGATTTTCTTGATTTATAGAAAAGTTTCAGCAATCTGCAAATCAAGAGATAATTGGTCAAAAATTAACTTCATAAGGATAAGTAAATGCAATTTAAGAGTAAAATAATATTTAATTAAAGTAAATTATTTCAGTGTAGGAAATATTCAGAGAATTACGTATCAACTTTGCTTGGCATAATATGAACACAAATTTTGATTCACCCCTTCGCAGTGCGTCCTTCTTTTGAGAAGATTGTAGAAAATGCAATCTTCAAATCTTCGTTTGTTGATGGTTTTTAAGAAGGACTGCTCTTGGCCTCACAGCATTTAACCAAGCTCTGATTCCTTACAGTAATATGTCAATGATCAAATAAATCCATAATTAATTTCGCTACTTGATTTTTGTTACTTGATATATTTCGGAAATCTGTCAAAGGAATCATAAATTTCTTATAAAACTCCAATAATCTCTGATTAATTTAAGAAAAATACAAATGTATACTGTTAACAATTGTTCTAGAGAAAAACCAGTAAAATTAGCAGTAATTGTGGATTTATTAGAAAATCATAAACATTTTTTCAAACAACTAAAAAAAAATCGAATTATTTTTCATATTTCTTGATTTGTGGAAAAGTTTCAGCAATTAATCTGTAAATAAAGTGATAATTGGTCAAAAGTGAACTGAATAAGACCAAGTAAATCTAATTTAAAACTAAAATAACATTTAATTAACGTAAATTATAAGGAATTCAAATAATTTCATCAATTTACACGTTAAACTACACGGGAAATCACCCAAAGCAAATGTTCATCGCTTGTATTTCAAAATCCAACTATTTGATCCAGTTGCAAGCGCTGTTTGTTTTATTAGTATAACATTCATTACATACTCTTCATTACATTCGTACTATTACATATCTGAAAGCATATTGACATATTACTCCCGAATTCAGGCCGCATTCAAGTTAAATAGTCCAGTAAAAGTTCAAACAAGTGGAAGTTTGCCCGTTTATACAATTCGTAATATATTCCGCCCCAATGTAATGTTCCACCATATTCTAGCGTGTTTTTCCTGCCATTTGCCTCAATGGCTTGCAGAAAAAACTCGCTTGCCGATAAAAGGCAACCTGCTGTTCCGGTTTCCTGCACAGTTTTTCCAGAGGTTGTGACGCATACCAGGCATTGGTATGCCCGGCGCCTTCACACTGCTAAGATTGCATATCGTTGCATTCGAAAGTTTATCGAAAGAATGCACGTTTTCTCTTTGACAGAGAAAACTTGAAAATAATTTTCTGGTTAGAATTTTGTACTCTTGGAAATGTTTACAAGAATGTTTACATTCATGGTATATTTAAATGCATATTTTTGTGTAGTATTTCGTGTATTTCGTTCATTTGAATATTATTCCTAAAGTATATTAAAGATTTTTATTGTCGCGATTGATACATTCCTAAAGCGCGTTTGGAAGGTAAAATTGTTCTCCAAGGCATGACAAAGTACTCACCATCACTCGCTGATTCCGCAATTGATGCAAGATTTCAGAATATGATGCTCAGTGAACTAACTATTTGCGACAGATATATTTTTAATAAAATGCACTATAGGCGTTTACATTGTTGTCCGCACATTGCAGAAGAAGATTGCAGTGAAACAAAGGAGAACACTGTGGACGGGCACTACATAATCGTTTCAATAGATGAAAGAAATGCTTTTAATTCACACCCTTACGTAACTCTTACGGGTACCCTTACGAGGTACCCGTAAATGAGCTCGAGGAACACAAATTCAAGGTATATCTCAAATCAGTGATTCGGTCCTACCTAACTGAACCCACTCGTAGACTGGCAGAGGTGAGGGATGTTCCACTTTTAAGAGGTATATCGCAAAGATCACTCTTAGACCCCAGGCTCTGGAGCTTGGTCTACAATCTGGAATTCGCTCTACCATATCCTCAAGGCACAGGACTCATTATTTTCCCGAATGACATCGTGATGGTGGGAAGAAATCCAAATCAAGCCATGCTCCTCGCTAAATTAAATAGGCTCATTGATCTTGTCCAAGCATGTATGCGAAGGCGGATATTAGATGTAACAAGGAGCTGTACTATATAACAACAAAAGTAATCGACTTCTTTCAGAAAATAGAGATTCTCCCCAGCTGGGATAGTTGCGCCGCACACTGGTAACTGTAGTGACCTAGAAGTTACTGTACGTTGCACCAACATTGTGAAAACATAACTACGGAAAACTGAGGAGAGCCCATAGGGGAAATTGCCTGCGCATAGCCTGAGCCTAATAGACTCTCCACGGACGCAGCCGAAGTTATTGCTTCATGACTCCTAATGTTTCAGCATCTTTATAGAGATGCAAAAACGAGGGCCACCTAGACCAATCTACAGATATATACAGAATCTGTAACGCGCGATGAAAAAGTAGCAGTAAAGGATGATGGGCATGCAGGTGGACGTAAAAAATGGGCAGAACGGAAGCATGGTGATTGTGACTTATGGTTAATATAGATTATTACATGCCGTGGCTTTTCCGAGCGTACCAATATAAAATTAAGCAAGTTACAAATGAGACATGCATCCATTGCAAGCACGAAGCTCCCGATAGCCCGGAACTCGCTGTGGTTCACTACCCTGCTTGCAACAAGAACAAAGCAACTCTTTAAGAAGCTGCCGAATGCGAAATATCCCCTGAAATCCTCGGTTGAGTTCAGCAGAGGCGTGCTATCACGAAAACATAACGTGGAGTTACTTCTGTGAAGGCGTATATATGTTCAAATATGTGTGCTTATTAATTCTCTATTTATTGTAATTGTTATTGTTGTTTTCATTGTTATTATTTAAATATAAGTATTAAAACTATTTTTTTAATGTTGCACGTAAAGAAATTATTGTGAATTTCATTAGAAGTCATTAGAATTGTTTAATATTGCACAAGAGTTTCAGTATATAACGGCCAATGATGTAATGTTGGTTGCAGACAAGTTATGTGGGTTGTTTTGTGTACAAAGGTAGAGGGAGCTTGTGGGCGAGCTTGATGGTATGATGCGCGGGAGATGCTCTTTCTCGTGTTGGTGGTTGAAACGGAAGGTCGTGCTGTAATATACATTTTAAAGGTTCGAGCGTGTTAATATTCTACCTAAGTCACGCCATTTTCAGCGAGTAACGCGAATGTCTATCGTGTAAAAACGAACGAGAGAATAAAGCAGTGCTTATACCGAGGTGCTGCGCTTCACCAAGTAAATCACGCTTCGAGATACTTTTAATTTGTTCTCTTCCGAGTTAAGACCGTGTCAGCCACGAATTATTTTCAAGGACAAGGTATATCCGGCTCTACAGTGGAACCATGTACGTAATCAGTAAACATACTGATTCGTTTATGGATGCACAGTATAGACAATAGTTTATTTAAACCCGACCAATCTTCCACCACCCGACCAATGTTGTAGATGGTTGAATCACTTGAGTCCTAGTCCTTTCATAACCAGTGGAATTTATATCAACTCTTGTTATATAACCTAACATTTCATTAACTAACATATCTGAACATATTCACTTGCAAACAACTAAATCTTGCCTCCCTCCAACTTACCTAACCCTCTTACCACTTTTCCACAAACTTCTACTTTCACCCATTACTTCGTCGAACTTCACTTCAATTTATCACTTCCAAAGAATCTTCATCAAACTTTACATTACTCGAAAACACATATCTTTATACTTCTAAATGAAATTCGAAGAGATTCAGCAATTTATTAACAGTTTATTATTATTCCGTACACTTATTGTTTGCATACATATAATATTAAAGTTGTTCTTCACAAGGCTCTCTGCCTCCACTCACTGCAATCGTCGTCTTAGCCCAGTGTTAATTTGCTGGCGGAGTCTTTAATTAAAAGTTTGCGAGGCGTCGGGCGAAAACAAAGTTAAACAATTACGCAACTTTCCAGCGCGCAATGGATGGCTGAAGCATTGCTAAATCTTGCATTTTCAAATCCTTCATTTCAGCGTATAATACACTCGATTCCACTCTCCGCACGCTCGACATTTACACAATGTCTTCATTTTATTTCGGTGAGTATTTTCATGGCTAATAAAATTATGTACATAATACTGGAGACTAATTGGTCATCCAAAAATTATGCAACGTTGGTAGTCTACGTGACAAGATGTATTTCATATTTTTAAGGGAGAATGCAACGATCTAGAAGTTGTCTAGTTTTTCCATTGTTTAACAGGTTCGCCGTAGTCATTTTGTGATGGGGCCAAGGACAATTCAAACAAAAGGTTTGGTTTGAATTTTTTTTTTCTGAAAGGAAAGCATTCTAAGCAACACTTACAACCCAACATACAGGAAGCTACAGACAATCAATTAACATACCATCATATACAGATAAGAAGTCAGTGAGTGCAAAGAATAGGAGTGTTATGGCAAGGGCGAGGTGTGGATCCGAAGAGCAAGGAAGGAAAGTATGGATGGGGGATGAATATATGATGTGTGTCCTATATCGGGATGGGGTGGAAACGTGGTGACATATAGTGAGGGAATGTATAAATGTATGTAAGGGATAGATGGCTAAATGGGTGTGATTCTGTTAGCATGAATGAGAGAGAATAGTTGGTTGAGGGAGGGAAGAATCTGGCATATTTTACTACTAAGTAGAACATAATTTAGAATTAAGTATACGCAATTTTAAGATGTGAACGTAAAGTTGAAGAAAATAACTTTAACGATCTGAAAAACTGAAATGTGCTGTAAACTGCTGATTGGTAAACTCGTATGCACGTTCATGCACATAGTAGAGGCAATATTTATACTATAAAATATACAATGGGGTGATTTTCCTGTGGTTCAGGTTAGCATACTTATAGGATGGTCATATCTCGACATACGTGTATTTACTATATATGTATATTTCAGAAGTTGTGAAAGTATGGATGCGATGCGAGATCTTATTATCCGTGAACGATCAACTTTTATCTACTGGCAAATGGTGTTATGCTAACACAAGTTGGAACACAAGTTTGTAGTGCACAAGAACATACGAAAAGTGTATTATATCACTATGTCGCGAATCAATGTCGGCAACCCTTTTTGTAGCACAGTGAACGTCTGAGTGGTTTAATTATGATGGAAGGGGAATGTGTACTGAAGTGTCAGCCATTTCTGAAAACGCGGTGAACGTACTGGGTCCATATTCAGTTCCTGAACGTCTATAAATCACACAATTACAAATGGACAACTACCCGTTGCAAGGGAATGGGTATAGCTCTGAACGACATTACTGCAGACATTCTACTTTTTGCAGACGACCAAGTAATTTTGACGCAAGATGAGCAAGGCGCCATCAACATTTTTCGGAAGAGATTGAATTCCATGCTTCAATCTCTGGAAATTAACAACGAGAAAACGACTAATTTCACGGGAATGATGTGCTGGAGAAAAGCCTGCCAATGAACCATCATGGACAGAATATCTAACAGCAAGCTAAGAGAGATTGTGGGTGTAGACGAATCAACAGATGAAGTAATAGAAAAGAACAAGATAGTGTGGTTTGATCATCTCATGAAAATAAGCTGTGACAGAATCCCAAAATAAATATGTGAGTGGACCCTATATCAGCGAAGACAGCGAGACACCAATGGCAAAGGGAAGAATGAGAGGAGAGCAGATTGTGGACCGAGAAGCTTGCTAATTCGGGTGCAGTAAAGGATTAACAGTGTAAATAACTGCAAATATATTCAGGGTGTACCTTTCTCTCTCTCTCTCCGCAGGCGCTTCCGTGCTGCTGGCAAGGTGCACAATCTAAGCAGCTAGGAAGCGTCCTAGCTCTTGAAGGTCTGCCTGGCTGACATAAACCAGACTTAAGTATCTTAAAATACAGGCATATTTAAACGGTGTGCCAGCGCAGAGTGTCGCGTAATAACCTGAAACCGTCTTATGTTCATCATACATAGAATAGATTAACGGTCCAATGATTACCGAAGTGTGATGGATACGACTTAACAAAACATGGAAATACCTGATCTCTGGTCTAAATAACTCTGAACTTGACTTATAAAATACAGTCCAAAACAACAACATTCGCCCCACACTATATACCAGTCACTATAAACCTACCAAACTACGCTATGGGTGATTATAATTTCTCTAAAGCACGGATGGCCCCTTTCTGTCTTTTCAACCCACGAGTTGCTGATTTTCAATCAAAAATAAATCTTTGAAATGAACTGCACTGAAATACTCTGTTCACAAAAGCCAGCTGTAAATACTAAAACCTTCAATACCATAAATAATCTACTGGGTTTAAACCAATTGAACAGCAATATGTTTAAGTGAATTTCAATATTCATAAATATTCATAAAGGGACAAGCACGTTTTTCAATTGCTTTCAATTGCACGCCGAAGAATGGTACATTTCAAGGGTTTGTCTGAATATGTTTTATTATGTCTCATCCGTCTTACATTTGTATTTCGGTGATAAATAATACCCGCTCACTGTGAATAAATTATACATAATCCCATTTGGGAGATTAGCCTAGGGGCTTACGAGCACGGTTCGCCCGGCGGATGCGTATGGGGCGTTTACATTTAATGCACGTCTGTGATTAATGTTTGTAAATACGGCGCACTTGCCGTGTGTACAACGGAAAACGGACATTTTGAAGGGTGCGCACGGAAAGAATGCTCTGTTATAAATTAACCGCAGCGTTGCCAGCGCAACGTTGCCAGGGTAGGCCCGTCCCTACAAAGCGTTAACGAGATGCCAAATATCATTTGTCATTTTTCACACGTCAGTCAATTATCGTTTTATGGTCTGTTTACTTTTCAATTAGCGGCCGCACAGGACAAACGAGTAATGTCCAAGTATGTTTTGATTATTTTTACTAGAGTGTTTAATAAAAACATTTATATATTTTTGCTTGCTTATATTTACATGCATTGTGTTATTTTGATTACGGAATTCTTCCATAACGGAATTTTTACCTTGTTCCGTGGCAGTTCGAGTACCTTTCGAGTGTTATGAGGATTTAGTAGACGTTTTGTGTTCCTCATATCGGTTACTTTTTTCCAGAATACCTCTTCCCATAGTTGAATTTGTCTCTTCCAACCATCCATGCTGAGACCGCACAAGGCTTCTGGTTCCATAAACTTGGTTCTTGTCTGTCGCGAACCAACGTCGGCGGCCGTGGTTGATGGCGCGGTGAACGCACCGGGTTCCGATCAGTGGTGTATTTGCGACTGAAGAGAAAGGGGACGTGTACTGAGTGGCGACCCTTGGCGATAGTGTGGTGAATGCCCTAGGCCCACATACAATCCTTAAACGACCAGAAATAGATGAAATCAGGCCGACAGTTACCACTTATCTGTGTTGCGCGTTAGGGAAGGTAAAGATGAGAAAAGAAATGGCTCCTTCGGCGTTCGGGTATCAACTCCTTACACTTTCACTCTCTCTGTCTCTGGGTGTGTCCGCACCCAAGCTCACAAGCCGAGCTGCAGCACATGTGTCCACGGAGACCTGTCTGGTGGTGAGAAAAGCCAGACCTACGCAAGACGCCAGTCCGTCACATCAACCACTTCAATCTCTGGGTGTCTTGTGTTTATCGCGTTCGTTTATTTCATTCTTAATGGCCCAAAGATTATTGAAATGTGAATAGCTCCAATTTACATACTATTTGGAAGATCTTAACTCTAGACCAAATAATATACATACAAAATGCGGAAAATTCCACCCAAGACGCCCCGAATCATAAAATATTATACACTTAGGTTATGGCCTTGTCAGTGGTATGGTGATTGAAATTTCTCAGAGCCATCGATTTGCAACATTGTCCCTGTCTTGGCTAGTTTATGAGCCATGTCATTATTAGGTATGCCTTAACGCTCAGAATAACGAGGACTAGTTTGGAAGAGAAACCGAGCTTCCATTATTATGGTAGTTAGCTCTATTCAATTCTGTTTCTATGTAGTTAGTCGTATTAGAGGTAAATACTAATGACAAGAAGTAGAATTGCTTTCATTATACATCAGCCGCCGAGTTTGAATCTCGGCGGCTTGAGCTCAGCAGTCATTGAGCATACCGTTATGCCACTTGCTTGGACAATGACTCATTTGAGTTTTAAATTAACAAGTACCTAGTTAAATTAATTGTTAAATATAAGCTGTAACATACATTTCGAAGTTTAAAACGCTCTGGTATTTTTGAAACATATTAAGAAATAAATAAAATTCAGATTGTCACATAAATTATGACGACGATGATGTGGACGCGCGATGATCTGACGGCAATGAAGAGACCAGCGATCAAGTAATTATAGATGAACTGACCTAGTCCCATTTGAACAAATTTATAATTACTGTCTGTTGTAATGAAATTAATATTTGTCACACATAAACATTGACACGAAACCTATCACCTAGCAGTTAACAAATATATTGCTGGCATTTTAAGGGAAACTGTTGTAAAATATCGAAGCATTTTCTTAGCTAAAAGTAATGGTTTCGAGGATATTTAAAATTTTTTTTTGTTTGATTTTACCTAGAATCGACTGCTATGGTCATTAGCTCTATTCAATTCTTTTTCAATGTAATTAATCATATTAGTGACTAACACTATTGATAAGAAGAAGAATTCACTTTAATATGCATCCCCACCGAGATTTGAAAATATTTATTTAATAACTTTTTTTTAATTGACGCAGTTTATGGACCCAAATTGCAACCAAAATTATTATCAAAAATAATCTGACGCAAACTACCAAAATGATTACTAAAATAAATGTTACGGTTTGGCTTTTTTCAATATCCTATTTTGCATATATCAATTTTTGACCCAACAACGAGGGATTAAACTTAACGGAGTTTCAAGAAAAAAATATTCGTATTTTCTAGGAAGAAACAAACAATTGGAAAAGAAAAATACTAGGATATAAACTAGATTATTATGTAAACCGATGAATTTTATTATTGACAAATAACTACAACGTTATCGGTTGACTGATATTAATATATAAATATTAACTTAGCAGCTTATTTCATTTGCGGATATATAATATTTTGTAAACTTTAATATTTCTATGTTCATGTTCGTGTATGTCTTCACCCAAGTAGCCGCCCCTTCATTCCGCTTCAGTCCGCTTCTCTATTGTCCCATAAACCCAACGGATTCAGCGATCATGTCCGTTCCGAGACACGCTGAAGATCTCACCCCCATAAAACCAACATATTCTATTCAACAGGCACGTCCAACTACGCCCGCCAGAATTTTTCTCATCTGACGTCACAGCAGCCTTAGTGTCTTTTTCTTACTTTTTCATCTCTTATGTCCCACTACCTTCAACCACCTCTGACCCACCTATTTCTGTATAAATAGCGCGTAAGAACTCAAATAAATCAGTAGTAAACTCAGCGCTGTTTAGAGTTGCTCTGCGCACATTAGCGAGCCCAAAATCCCCTGTGCGACTTTTTAGGTTTAAGTCTTGTCTATTGCCTTACACCCAGCGTTAGCAACATCATAGGACGAACAAGTGCTTCCAGAGCGGAGGAGCTCATCTTATGTACCCACGTTCTCCATCATAGCCTCTGGCTACACAAGTGATTTTCGATATATTTTGGTTTCTGATTTGGAAAACATGGTTTCGAGGAAAATGCGTTTGAATATTTGTTGATGTATAAATAAGATTCTTCAATAAATAACACTTTCTGTTATAATAACTGCCTCATTTCTAGGATTTTTTTATATAAAACTTGCGTCAGACATTATGACGATAACAAACTTTAAGAATATTAAAATTTTTATTTATTTTTATTAAGTTTATATGTCTTTTTAAACAAAATTCTATCCAACCATACTGTTCAACCCTTTATTATTATTTTCGATATTTTTTGATTTATTTTGACTCGTTTTGATTTATGTTGTTTTGATTTTGAATTTTATCTATGTTATCATCTTTGTATTGGAATTGAAAGGTATAGGCAGATTGAAAAGAGTGCTCATGCAAGAAATACGTATTTTGATTTTCTTAATATTCACCGGAAAACCCTCAGTTTTAAAGTATTAAGAACACATACTAATTCACTTCTAATCTAGCCAAAGCACATTTAATTTGTTTATAAAAAATATTATTCTACAATCACATTAACCCATGAAAAAAAAGTACATAATTTTATTTTGATGATGAATATTATCATATTTATCATTTCCCCGCAATGCAGTTTACGTAATCTAAAATAATGGCTCCCACACGCAACACTAATTAGAATGCATCGCCGAAAATGAAATGTTTTCGCCTAGGCGCAGAAAATATAGCTTATCACCTATCAACTACCATTTCTCAGTTGTCACTTGACAAGGTTGTCGCCTGCCACAGCCCCCTCCACCCACACAAAATGGCCTAGGGCCATTTTATCGGCTATTAAATTTATTAGAGCACAATGCGACAGTAGCAATCAAATAAAACCCGAAACGTAAATCGATAAAAGAACAAAGCGTAAAATACAGCGTCAAATTGACACTTTTACACATTTCAACAGTAATTGATTAGATTATACCTTTCATTTGAGGGATGTCCGGATTTTCACGGAGATATTGTGTTACAAACGTTTTTGCAAAATGTTCTTTTTGTCAATACGAAGAATGATGTGTAGGCAACTTGAATAACGTATGAACAGTGTCTAAATTTAATTAACTTGACGTAAGTTAACTAACTCCAACTTAACCTAAATTTACACTACCTAATCAAACCTAATGAAACCCAAATTAACCGAATTAACCTACTCGTTACGTGGTAGCCGAGGTATTTAAGTAACATTAATTTAATTCCCGGAGATGCGCGGGACCCGACTTAACAGGGTCTTTTAAGCTAAGTTCTTTGAGCTTGCCAGTTTAGCAAAAACGAATTATCATGCAAATCATGAATACAAAAGTTTTAAATAAACTGCGATATATATGTCAACAGCGATGTCAGAATTATTACCAATTCGTCCCATTAAGCTCTTTTGCTAAATGCTCAAGACTTCGTATTAGGGCCGTCACTTTGGAACATTCTATATAACCTGGTGGTAGATACGAAACTTTCAGCTGGTTCGAAAATAATAGCATGTGCTGTCCAGCCAAGTGGCACAGTGCTATGGTCCATGACTACTGACCACATCGTTCCGGATTCGATTCTCGGCGGGGATGCATAGCAAAGTGCATTCTTCTTCTTATCAATAGTGTTAGATTGGAAAAGTCTTAAGTAGAACTAATGACAGTCGATGCCAGCACTGGGACAGCACGAAAGATCTTACAAAAGTTGATTGGCCAGAAAACTGACAGTATCAGTTGCACTGATCATTGACCTCGAGCATTGCTGGGAAGCAGTAGATAACTAAATCTGCGAAATGCTCCAATAAAAACAAATCGACGAAAACATGCTTGATTAGTGTACATGACGTAACTACCATAGCTCTTGATTTAGCAAACTGGCAGTCCCGTGGTGGGGTGGGGGGCTGAGGAATTACTGAAACTGATTACTGTAGAGTAATTATTCCTATTAGAAATACGCCGGCAATGCCTTAAAAAAAACTAATCCTAATCTGACCTAACCTAATTCACCCTACCTAATGAAATCAAATGAAACCAAAATTAACCCAACTTTACCTAACCGAATCTATGCTAAAATAATTTAACCTAATTCACCTAACTTAATGAAATCAAATGAAACCAAAATTAACCCAACTTTACCTAACCGAATCTATGCTAAAATAATTTAACCTAATTCACCCAACCTAATGCAACCAAATGAAACCAAAATTAACCCAACTTTACCTAACCGAATCTATGCTAAAATAATTTAACCTAATTCACCCAACCTAATGAAATCAAATGAAACCAAAATTAACCCAATTTTACCTAACCGAATCTAAGCTAAAATAATTTTCTACTTTACAGATCAAAGCCCGACCTAATATAAACTAAAAAATTAACCTAACATGGTCTAAATTAAACATAATTTTCTTTATACCCTTTATGTTAATGTTAATGGTATTTTTTTAAAATATGATTTCCAATTTTCCAGTTATAAACACTTCTCTTCTGCTTCATATAAATACAAATTGTAAATACATTAATCAATTAAATATGCAGGATGATTTATATTAATTATTAAATGAAAATTTATTCTATGACTTATATATTCTTTCAATTTTACTATTAACACAATCACAACGGATTTGAATTTCCCAATATTCACGATTTCGTTTTAAATTAGGTTCAGTGCACTTAAAGCAGTAGAAAATTAAAATGGAAATGAACATCAAATAAGATGAATTCATTTCGTATTAATTTCGATACTCATTTGAATATATAAGCACGAATATTTTATGTCGATTTTAGTTGAAGTCTATTTATTGGGCGTAAATGTGCCTGTTTACAAATTCAAATTAAAATTGCAGTGTGAGTATAGTATTGCGCGCATATTGCCAGTGTTCAAATCAAATTTAATTGCAAATGAAGTATTAAAACATTTATTTTGTTTCCCATTAATTCCATTCCTATTTTTACATATCATTTGCTATGCGTAACGAAGCAGAATGTTGAAATAATTGTAAATAAACTTACAATCAATGTACAGCCATATTTTAATTATTTTTATGCTTATTATATGATGTTGTTATGTTCATTATGTTTTATGAATTTTCAATACAATACAATCAAGAAATACAATCAATACAATAAGTATCATTAAAATTATGAGCGTTTTACCTTGATTTTTTTATTATTTGTATTTGGTCCGTAGACCTGGCCATCGACCTAACTGGTCCTTTAGCCTGGATACAAGTTTTTGTTATTTTATTTGTATATACATGATAATATTATGCTGTTGTTGTTGTTGATTTTTGTGTGGTATTGTTGTGTTGGTTCCTTGTTGAGTGTTGTGTGATTGAAATGCCTCGTGGCTTTTGCTTGTTATAACTGTAGTGGAATGTGCATACTGCGATTGATGCGATTTTGATGCGTGATTTTTAATTGTTGTGATTTTGTAGTGTGGATTTGATAGTGTGGATTTTTGTGTGAATAAATTAGTGTGAATTAATTAATACATTAATTCACATATGGAAGCCCACCCCGGGGACTCGAACCCCGTCCGACTGCGTGGTAGACCGAAACCTTACCAACTATGCTGCCCAGGTAGGCTTTTAACTTGATTGGAATGCAGGTTATTAATTCTCATTAGAAAAATGAAAATATTACACATATTTTCTTTTAGGTTTATAGGTACGCTTTTGGTGGGGCTAGATTCGCCTCTATGAAGGAGAGTGTCTAAATTGTCCAACACGTAATTGAATGAATTTTTTTGTACATACACCGGGAGAGTTTTTCTAACGTGAAAACTTTAAATATCTCGAGAAATATGCCCTCTACGAAAAAATTGTAGGTAATCAAAAAATAACCATTCCATGGGGGAAATATGATCGTAGTATACTCAGTTCCCCAACTCCACCTTCAGTGGGTGGGGTGGGGGTAACTTTTAAATTTTAAATGGGTACCCTTATTTATTAATGCAGATTCGAATTGTACGACTAAAAGTAAGTAAGATTTGTTCGAAACATTTTTTCGTAGTTGCTTCTGTAAGCGGTAAAAATTAATTTTCTGAATTTATTTTCCTATGTAAAAATCGGGCTAAATTATTTTCTTGGCTTAGTACACAGTTTATTATTACAGATATACCTAGTAATGATTACAGTAAATGCTTTAAATGATATTCGTGGATTTCAATGCATGTACAACTATCCCTCGATATACGCAGTCTTTAAAAACACGTTTTTGATTATCACGATTAAATGTTTTGATCTCACCGATAATCTTGAATATCGCGATTATCGGTGCTTTTTGAGATCGAGTTAATCGATTTCAGTGCATGTGCAAGTAATGCATTGAAATCGACGGGCATCATTTTGAGCATTTACTGCATCCATTAACAGATATATCTGTAACATTTTTTTCGTAGAGGGTATATTTCTCGAGATATTTAAAGTTTTCACGTTAAAAAACTCACCCGGTACAGATAATTTTGTAGTACATATATATAGAAATAAATTATGTTAACGGACTTTATGCCGTTTTGAGCGGTTTGCTAAAAAAATTCAAAGTTTGGTGTAAATTGCATTTACAGCATATGAATAACGTGGCATGTAATGATACGCATAGATTCAAATTGGCAGATGACTCTACTTTAATTTATATTATGTTAACTTTTTCTTGATCTACTTATGTTAAGCGGATTCGCTTACAGTTTCCACGCGCTTTTTCTGTGATACTGGTGACTAGTTTGTCCTCTGATCGTTTCTCAATACTTCTGCGCTTGCTTGAGTTTCACGGAATCACGCAGTGATGGACTTGAACTTGGTACCTAGGCATCTGTGGTGATAATTTGCTATGCTGTGGCGACCGGTAAGGGGCGTTTTGAGTAATACGAAAAAAGATATCAACATCAACAACCACACAATAATACTTCGGAATATAATTAACAAATTCGCCAGGTGGACAAGTAAATAGCAAATTGGACTCAAAGAATCGATCTTGGACGGTACCAACAAACTAATAAACTGTTTCGGTTAAGTATCAATGGCACTATGTTCCCCGGGGAAGAACACATTAGAATGGGACGATATAGTTAGTAGTCAAATGCAACTTTACTAGCACCTTCGTAGACAATTGTCGCTATTATTCTACAACGAGGTACTTATCTAGACCAAAACTATTTCCTGGATCTAGCTCCTAATAAATTGAATAGTTCTATCCAGAATGGGAAGGGGAAAGAGTGTATCATAATGAAAATGATTAACAAGCTGTAGTACATTAGACATGTGGGGTTGTTATACCACAATTAATAGATAAAACGTGGAGATCTATGCGGAGGCGGAGGCGATCGGCTGGCGCTGGTCGGCGGGGCAGGTCGTGGCTGAAGTCGGACTCGCAGATGACGACGCCGACGGCCGGTGACGGATTCGGTGCCGAAATTGTTGGTGGCGGCTGCTGGCGTCGAACTCATAGGTGGAGACTGCCGATGAGGGACTCAGTGAGGACTCTCGGTGTCAGCGGTCTCTGGCGACGAACTGTTGATTTCAAGCCGGCGGATGTCGGTGATGGACAGACTCGGTGATGTTAGCTTGGCTGCTGAAGATGGAGTCGCTTGTGATGAAGACTTGCCGATGCCGGAATCTCGGATTGACTGACTGAAGATCGTGCAGAATTGTCGACTGTATATACCTAGAATCGCCTGCACGATGGAAGTGATAACCCGACCATTTCTTTGTTTGTCAGCGGAAACACGAGCGTCACGATCTCGCGGTATCGATTTCACCTCAGCACTGGATGTTTAGTCTAACCCGGCCGATGTTTACATGATTAGGATTGATTACGATTTTCAGCGGATGTTGACGTTTGTTCTTTGTGCTGGAATCAGTGTTGTAACTCTTTATTTATGTGAGAAAATAAAAATTTCCTTATCCATAACAATACTGAAATGTGTACATTATACAGCAGTAGGCTTGTCAAAAAAAATGGGAAAACCCGAGTCTCCGGGTTTCGGGGTTTTGTAAATCTGCGGGTTTATTCGGTTACGGTTATATCTGTGAAAGACTGGGTTTAAAATCAGAACATAAACTCGTTTACAGCGCCACCTAATAATAGAAACAAAAATTTGGAAAAAGATAAATTCAATTACCAGTATTCTCAAAGAGAATGGCTATTCCCATTTTTCCAATTATGCATGAAATACAATCACTGGTCAATATGAAGGAAGATTGAAGGCTTCGTTCGCTAGTACTACAAATAAACATGTTAGAACACGAGCTGATGGGTGACGCAATCGCGGGAGCAATTAATCGCTGCTGTTTTAGTCGCCTCGATTTCGGTTTGGAAACAGAATCAAGCAATAGTGGCCCCACTACTTCTCGCGTCGATTCCGGTTCAAGAAAAAGAATTTTTAGCTTCATCTAGTAGTGGGACGCAACCGCGTCGATGCTGGTATCGGAACCCGATACTTTCAAGATCACCTGATTCTGGAATAGAACCCGAAACTTTTACGAAAATCCGTGTTAAAACCTTGAAATTAAAGCCCGGTTTAACCCGAAACTGACAAGGCGGAAAAACCGGGTACACCGAAATTATCGGGTATCCTTGATATGCCTATAGCAGGAGAAAAAAATGTAGATTAATGCATACCCCAATGAAAATGGTCGAATAAATACTAACTTAGCTAAAATCATATAGAAGCAACATTATATTGATAAGCTTATTGTTAGTATTATCCGTTTTCCATGCCAACAGTAAAACGTGGAAAAACATTCTATGCATTCCAAAAAAAGGTTTATATTAGTTATGGTTAGTAAATGCAATTTTAATTACCACTTAACTATGCAATATTAAAAACCCTCTTGAGTCAATTTCAAAAACTATTTTGCAGCGAAACAATATTAAATATAAGTAGTTTCCACTTAATTTGCAATTTCGCCAACGCCAGGAATGCAGCGCTACAATAAACAATAACACGATATCCCAGCATGCCGCCTCCGCAGCCGCCGTATACTCGTTTACAAATGCGAATAACTACGAATATTAATTCTACTAAAAGGGGTGCGCGCCAAGCGTGCTAAAGGAATTCCTGGCTTTGCTGTCGCCTATTCCCGACATGCACTCGCCGCTTTCCCATTGTTCACCGCGAACAATAGCATTACAATGTGTTACAACTATTTGGAAAATCTTAGTCATTCGACCATTTTAATGCACAACTAACCCACTTTTGAATAAATTTCCCACACCCCCCACACAGTGCGACGGTCCATCAGTGGGATAGGCGATAACGGAAATGTGCAAGAGGTGGGGGTGTGACAGGATTTATTTTTATGCTCTAGCACTTCATTAAAATTAACTAGCACTTTTAATAGGTAATTAAATGTGTGATAAACTCCGCCCAGGGCATGAACGTTGTATATTGCAGAATATTAGGAACTTTGGCTATTTTAACACGCCATAAAGTTGCCCTCAGAGATGGAGAAGATGGAAAAGGAAAATATTATATTGCTTCTTATTTTTTTGCGCAGCGTGTATGCCGCAATTCGTTACATATTAAACTTGCACGAAGTAATTGCATAGCTAAACGCGTCGAGTGCCAATTACAGCCAACGCATTTGTAATTGAAAAGTAATTGCTATTGTCGCTGGTATGGACGATTGCAATTATTTATCGATATATGATAATTTATTGTTTGAAAATGAAACCGAACAATTGTTACCTTTACAGCGTTACATTTGGAATACATGTTGGTTTAAAAACTAGGGCAGGTTGATTAATTTGGGATATTGCTTAATTTGTGAAATTAAGAACTTGTGCTCGCGCACCTGCACATCATCTACGGCAGGGGTGGGCAACTTTTTTTCAGCATAGGGCCAATTTTCAATTTTCAAAACTCTTGTATATTTCTTGTATAAATCTTGTATATTTGTAATTAAATATTTGAAAGTCCAATTATCATTAAAACTGCGGCCTTCGCCATCAATTTTTCTCTTCTTTAATTGAGTCATTTTATGGACTGTAATAAATGAAAATTATTTTCATTACAAAGCAATAATTTGCTATCTTATCTGAAATACCTTATAAAGGTCCAAAATCTATGGAAACATTGTTCGAAATGTTCTCTTGATCACTGCACACTAACAAACGACGAAACGACAACGATACACTTACGCACCCAGCCGTGCCTCAAGGAACACTAATAGTTTTCAACTTTTCAACCACGTGTGCGTCCGCGACCGCAGTCGCCGCGCCGCCTTCGTCGCTCCAAGTCGCTCAATGTATCAGTTTGCACACGATTGAAATGCACGTTTTGCTTGCGAAGTTCTCCATCTCTTCCTTTTAATGTCTTTTGTCTTTGTCTGGCTTTCATAATCTTCATCATCTTTGCGCATAGCTTTTCTACCTCGCATTCTCGTCACACTGCTTGCACAATTTTTCATTTATGCTGCGGGCCAACTTTAACATCGTAACGGGCCAGATTAGGCCCGCGGGCCGGCAGTTGCCCATCGCTGATCTACAGCGTATGCACATCGAGCATACAATATCTGTATATATTTGCTTCGGTTTTCTTTATAAAAGAAAAATCCTTTAACTGTTAACAAAAAACCTCGGTTTTCTATTTTACTATACAGTTATTCATAAAACTCGCTCAAGTATCATCTATTTGAATAGAAACGGTTAATAGAGCTGTGATGTGCTGACTTCAGGTCGCCATCAATATTTGGTGGCAACAGCGCGACGCTACTGAGCGTCGTTTTGGGGCGAATTAAGTCGTACGCGCACTCGGCTCGAACCTTTTTATAATATATGTATCTATATAATCTATGAACTTGTTCTTCTCTGACCGTGGCGCCAGTAGGTGGTTTGTAAATCTTTGTATATGTGTTCAGTAAATGTTGTTACGTTGACCCCCGCGCCGTTGTGAGCCTGTCGGAGAGTACCTGCACCGAGGCTATTAATTTAGAAGAGCTCGTGTACATAAACGCGAGTACATATAAAATTCGTTATAAAACACGCGATTCGCGCGGTTATAGATTGAAATAGCTCGGTTAATAGATTGTTGGAGATCAGAGTCCGGATGTAATACTAATATTTGGATTTATTTCTAAATTTCGCAATATCCCGTCAGAGATTTCTGGCTGTGTTTAGTGTAAGGCATTCTGGGGCCCACTGGTTTACTAACGGTATTGAAGTGCCTTAGCTCTGCATTTATAGGTATGGACTTCTTATTGTAAATATTTTTTGTCACCTAGAATACTAGTTCCATGTATCTTGTTCTTGCTAGGGTCGCTTCTTCGTCAAGGGCATCGGGTTGGATTATTTTACCCAGATACTTGAACTATTATTATTATTTCCCAAAGTACCACTTTGAAAAGTAATTTTTGCAAAAGAAAATCAGCTAAGGACCTTTGTTTTTGTAGCTATGTTTGTCAAATAATATAATATAGCAATCAAGATATGTAAAATTTGATTAACAAAAATAAACTTTTAGAGAGAACTGACTTCTCATATGGTGTTGTCATTATAACTGCATAGTCATATCCTCAGTAAAAGTGTGGATTTGTTTTTCACATATTTTTATAAATCGCAATATCAAAACTATGAACACCCATGCACTTGTATTAAGCAGCACACTCTATATTCCCATTTTATCTTCTCAAAAACGGGTTCAAGGATTGTTATTGATCAATAAAATGTTCGAAATACACACTACCAGTTAAATTCGCACGTTAAATAAAAATATTCGTAAAATATTCATAAGTGTGCACAAACGGCCTATTTTCGCAGCGGAAGCATAAAAATTGCTATTCTTAGCACGTGTGCAGCCACGTGCAATTTATAGCTTAAACCTGGGGTGTGATGTTTCGAAGCTGCGCGCTCGATAAACACAACAGTGAAGAGCACACACCGGGAGCACAGCAAAGTTTCCTACTCCTCTATTCCTGTATATTTCCCCGCCTTATTCTTGTGCCTTCTAGCAGCCAGCAGCCGAATATTCTCGCGCACACAATGATCGCGCGGTTGTATGTTGCACACCGGCAATGAGACGGGTCAGTAGTTTTATTATCCTTCGGCATCCATCACTTTCCAGGGCAACCGCAGTGCTAAAAATACGCCCTCGGCAAAAGGAAGAATCCCTCGGTGTAATGAAATTTAAACGCGTTATTGATACATTTTTTTCATGTTTCCGTACTGCGGAATGGAATTGCGCGCAGCAGTGCGCTGCCGCCTTTATCGAGGATTGTGTGCTTAGGTTATTAGCTTAATTGCTTCGGAAATCGATTAAGAACAGTGGATTCGTTTCTAGCTTCTCTTTTTCTTGATTTATTATTAGTTGAAATTACTTGTGGATGCAGAAAAAAATAGCTGCAATCGTTCCTAGAACAAGGACTAAATAAACTTAGAAAAATGCAATTAAATAGCAATTACCTAAGTGAATCAATATATA
>JAODAC010017187.1:0-15100 GCA_027575185.1 Mimaenictus wilsoni | reverse complement strand
ATTTCACACGAGTATTACAAATTTCAGCTCGGGTGCGAGAATTAGTATATTGTACAACGAGCGTGGAATGGTATGCATTTCGCACGAGTATTACAAATTGCAGCTCGGGTGTGAGAATGAGTATATTGTACAACGAGCATGGAATGGTATGCATTTCACACGAGTATTACAAATTTCAGCTCGGGTGCGAGAATTAGTATATTGTACAACGAGCGTGGAATGGTATGCATTTCGCACGAGTATTACAAATTGCAGCTCGGGTGTGAGAATGAGTATATTGTACAACGAGCATGGAATGGTATGCATTTCACACGAGTAGTACAACTTGCAGCTGGAGTGCGAGAATTAATATATTGTACAACAAGCATGGAATGATATTCATTTCGCACGAGTATTACAAATTGCAGCTCGGGTGTGAGAATGAGTATATTGTACAACGAGCATGGAATGGTATACATTTCGCACGAGTATTACAAATTGCAGCTCGGGTTCAAGAACTAGTATATTGTACAAGGAGCATGGAATGGTATGCATTTCGCACGAGTATTACAAATTGCAGCTCGGGTGTGGGAATTAGTATATTGCACAACGAGCATGGAATGGTATTCATTACGCACGAATAGTACAAATTGCAGCTGGAGGTTGAGAATTAGTATATAGTACAACGAGCATGGGATGCCACTTTTCCTGTAACGTTTCCTTAAGAGTATGAAAAATTACATCTTACACGAGTGAGGAAAGGGCATTCCATGCAAATTACACACTACACGTTTTCTCCGACTGTTAATATATTAATATAACCGACATTTTGAACATAAACGAACAGAGATATTTACATTTTTGAACGCAGTACTATCATCATATTGTCATGAGGTATAACTAACTGCCTTTAACATATCAATATTAATAAATAATCAGCGGTAGGCAATTTTTAGGATGTTAATCACGAATTGATGTAGTTGGTAACATACCGTACATGACATGACATGCAGGGATTGCAAATTCAAGAAATGTCGGAGCCTTTCATCATTTTCACTTTCCAATTATTATAATTCGTGATTAACATCCAAAAAAATTGCCTACCGCTGATTATTTATTCAGATATGTCATATATGTCAAAGACGGCTTCGCTGCAGTCAAACAGCATGACAATATAATGGTTGCAGTGCGTTCAAGAATATAAACATCTCTTAAACCCAGGTTAGTTTAGGTTTGTCTAGGTTGTAGAAGATGACTTTAAGAAAACTTGGACAAAGTTGGAGTGGAATAGATTGGAGTGTATTAAGATTAATACACTCTTAATACACACTATTAATAGATTAATTTAAAAAGTATCAGGTTGCCGGAGATTTAAATTGACTTAGGTTAGAGTGACTCAAGTTGGTTTAAGTCTCCTTATTTTGCCTTTAATTAAGTTCTTGTTTTAACTAACTAGAAATATTTCGAAAACTATAAATATTTTAAAATTTCACATAGTTATGTATAGTTGAAACAGTTATACACTTAAAACCTAAATTATGTATGGCTAAACCCTTTCATCATTTTCACTTTCCAATTATTGTAATTCATGATTAACATCCAAAAAAATTGCCTACCGCTGATTATTTATTCAGATATGTCATATATGTCAAAGACGGCTTCGCTGCAGTCAAACAGCATGACAATATAATGGTTGCAGTGCGTTCAAGAATATAAACATCTCTTAAACCCAGGTTAGTTTAGGTTTGTCTAGGTTGTAGAAGATGACTTTAAGAAAACTTGGACAAAGTTAGAGTGGAATAGATTGGAGTGTATTAAGATTAATATACTGTTAATACACACTATTAATAGATTAATTTAAAAAGTATCAGGCTGCCGGAGATTTAAATTGACTTAGGTTAGAGTGACTCAAGTTAGTTTAAGTCTCCTTATTTTGCCTTTAATTAAGTTCTTGTTTTAACTAACTATAAATATTTCGAAAACTATTAATATTTTAAAATTTCACATAGTTATGTATAGTTGAAACAGTTATACACTTAAAACTTAAATTATGTATGGCTTAAACCTATTAAAGATAAAGAAAACCATAAACATCTAAATTAACTAATATCAAAACCCCATTAGCGCATATTGGGTCAACTGTAGGATAAATAAATTCAAAGGCAAATGCAAATCGACCACAAATTATTACAAAGCGATAAGCATACGCTAAGTAAGCAGCCATTCAACACGTATGAAGCCGTGCTTAAATATTCAAATTCGAATTCCAAAGATTACAAGATGGCTGCCGACACACGGCCGCACTGGCCAGCTTTGCGGCCACACAGCAACGAAAATATAAAAACTAGACGAATAATTGCAATCGGCTAGTTTGTTCGTCGGCGTGGTCCGGTGTGCGCATGCGCAACTTACTCTACTCGCCGACTTCCCTGCATTATGTTACCACGCGAGACACACACACACACACACACACACACACACAAAAGCGAGCAATTAAACATGAAACGTTGAAGAGGTAACGGTCAGGTATATAACGACGACGGATTTTATTATATTACGCCACTACTCAAGATTTTGTTGTTCGGCTGATGCTTCTTAAGTCATGTGCGCCGCTCGTGCGCGCGTAGCACCGTTTATTGCACAATTTCTTAATTATGCATTATTTTGTGCGCCGCCGATTGTGATCGTCATCCCTGCCTCGGCCCCTCGGCTGCAGATGCTGGTTACATGGAGTCGAGTCGATGAACTTGCGTCAAATATTTTCGCGATCGCGAAAGCTAATTGTAAGCGCGGCGGCTCAAATCGAAGGATGGCTTGGGGTATCTCTGTTGGCTGGCTGGTTGGTTGGTTGGTTGGCGTTACGGTGTTTAATCTAGGCAGAGGTGAACTGTACTCGGCAGCCGCATGCGTTTTGTCACGGGATGTGCAGATGTGCGACGCGCGCATAATTTAGCATACTTGATGAAAAATAATTTTCATCGCGCGTCATGTCGGCGCGGTATTTACGCGCCGATCTAGTTGCATTACGCGATACCGACGCTGAACTGTTTTTGTACAGTTACACAGCGAATTTAGACATCCGTACGAAAAGCAGCTTAAGAACTGCCTGCCTTCAGATAGCTTTAATTATGGCGACATTAACACATTTTATATTTCCTTCTTCGTCGCAGAACCTTACATACATTTCGAATATTACTTTAGTCACAGTCTAAATGCCATTCGTTAAGTCATTACTTGAATAAACTAACTTAAATCGAATTATTCTTAGGACGTAGACATTTTTTCTTCATCCTAGTTTCGTCCTGGTCTGTTCCTGTTCTCCTAATGAAAAACAGTAATCTAGAAAAAAGTCAGGTAAATCTGACTTAAGTCATTCGTTCAGTTTAAAACTTAAGTCACTTTAAGTTTTAAACGTTTATCATTTTAAACGTCAATCATTCAAATTGTTCTTAATGATTCGTGCTTTAGTAAAATGACTTAAGTCAATTTTTTTCATAAAATCTGGATTATTTCCTTAAAATCCTCCTATCTCCTCCCGTTTTCTGAAAATAAACAGAAATCTGAAGAATATATCAATATCTCTTATTTAAGCGATTTTTTAAGTAAAGTGACTTAAGTTTTATAAATATATCATTCGATAGGTTTTCATGCTTATATACAGGATATAAGATATAAAAAAAATGTCATTCCTACGAGTAATGTTACTTAAGTCAAGTGACTTAAGTCAAATTTTTCATAAAAACTAGAGACATTTCTTTAAAATTCTGCTGCCTCCACCTGTTCTCCTGAAAATAAATAGAAATCTGAAATATATGTCAATAAATCCTACTTAAGTCACTTTTTAAGTAAGGTTACTTAAGTTTTATAAGATTTGTGATATTCTTCTAAAATTTAAAATAAATTTTCTGTCTTATGTAAAAGAAAAAAAAAACCTTACAATATTATTCTTAAGTGTAATGTTACTTAAGTAAACTGACTTAAGTCAAATTTTTCATAAAAACTAGACATATTTCTTTAAAACCCCTTTGCCTACTGCCTCCTCCTGTTCTCCTGAAAATAAATAGAAATCTGAAAACTATGTCAATAAATCCTACTTAAGTCACTTTTTAAGTACAGTTGTTTAAGGTTTAGAAGAATTGTTGTAAAATTCTTCTAAAATTTAAAATAAGTTTTCTGTCTTATGAGAAAGAAAAGAATACAAAAAAAATATCATCCTTAAGTGTAAGGTTTCTTAAGTAAGATGACTTAAGTAAAATTTGTCATAAAAACTAGACATATTTCTTTAAAACCCCTTTGCCTGATGCCTCCTCCCATTCTCCTGAAAATAAATAGAAATCTGAAAAATATATCAATAAATCCTACTTAAGTCACTATTTAAGTAAGGTTACTTAAGTTTTAGAAGAATTGCGATATTCTTCTAAAATTTAAGATTGTTTTTTCTGTCTTATGTAAAAGTAAAACTACAAAATAAGCAGCATACTTAAGTGTAATGTTACTTAAGTAAACTGAGTTAAGTCAAATTGTTCATAAAAACAAGACATGTATCTTTAAAATCATTCTGTCTGCTGCATTCTCCTGATAATAAATAGAAATCTGAAAAATATGTCAGTAAATCCTACTTAAGTCACTATTTAAGTAAGATTACTTAAGTTTTAGAAGAATTGTGACATTCTTCTAAAATTTAAGACTGTTTTTTCTGTCTTATGTAAAAGTAAAACTACAAAATAAGCAGCATACTTAAGTGTAACGTTACTTAAGTAAACTGACTTAAGTCAAATTTTTCATAAAAACAAGGCATGAATCTTTAAAATCCTTTTCTCTGCTGCCTTCTCCTGTTAATAAATAGAAATCTGAAAAATATGTTAATAAATCCTACTTAAGTCACTTTTTAAGTAAGATTACTTAAGTTTTAGAAGAATTGTGACATTCTTCTAAAATTTAAGTTTGGTTTTTTCTGCCTTATGTAAAAGTAAAACTACAAAATAAGCAGCATACTTAAGTGTAATGTTACTTAAGTAAACTGACTTAAGTGAAATTTTTCATAAAAACAAGACATGAATCCTTAAAATCCTTTTCTCTGCTGCCTTCTCCTGCTAATAAATAGAAATCTGAAAAATATGTTAATAAATCCTACTTAAGTCACTCTTTAAGTAAGGTTACTTAAGTTTAAGACGAATTATGATATCCTTTTAAAACTTAAGATTTAAGATTTTTCTGACTTATGTAAAAGAAAAAAAAAGACAAAAAATAACATACTTAAGTGTAACTTTACTTAAGTAAACTGACTTAAGTCAAATTTTTCATATAATTGAAATGATGACTTTCAGGTAAATAAATTATAATAATACTTAACGCAAAAATGGACAACCTTAAGTAACTCTAATATGACTTAAGTAACAATATATCTATTGAATGCGATATTAACGCCGTGCAATCTGCACTTTGGAGTTGCATTGTGTGTGTGTGTGTGTGTGTGTGTGTGTGTGTGGTTGAACGCACTCTCTCGGCCATCATGCAGCGCGGATCCGAAAAGCGGGCCAAGGATCTATTTTTATTTATCATTTTGATTAAATTGACGTGCCATTGCGCGTTCGTTCGTTCCGCCGCGTTTCGTTGCATGTGCTAAGTACACACGAATCAAATTAATCGCTATTTTTTTTCATATTATCATCAAGGATTTATATAAATACTACCTAATTAACTTTATGTTAAAAAAACAGCTAACAACGTTGCGAACATTTTTTCCTACGATTTGCGTCGTTACAATGTGGCCTAAGTCATTTCCGAACTATATGGCTTAAGTCATAAAGATTTTTTGCGTTGTTACATTTTTTTTTACGCGAATTTTATACAAAAAGTTAATAGGATATGTTTACTGTTCGGCTATAGAATGGATGGTTAAAAAGCATTATGTTTTCGCATTTTTTCAGGCACATTTTGACTTAAGTTAAGTAGCCTAAATGTCGATATATTTACGTACATATGTTAATACACTTTTTTCTACTCCGGTTTTATAATGTATAGATTATATTAACGCTGTTGGTTATGTTATGATCAACATAATTTACGGCTGATCATAACAGTACTGGTAGATGATGTAGTTATAGGGAAGCAAGCTACATATTGGGCTCTTAGTAGATTCATCGCTCAAATCGCGGCGTGGCGTCGTACATTGGTATGTTCTAAGACGTAAAGTCTACACGCTGCGCGCGCACGCCTAGCTTAGCACTACGAAATTTATAGCTTCGTACCGGATCCGCCGCGACTACACGAAATCTGTAAATGTTGAAGACAGACACACCAATATGTCTGAAGAATAGAATCAATTTCAAAGAAGATATAAATCATACTTAAGTTATTGTTAAGTAAACTGACTTAAGTAGAATTTTCCATAAAAATTTCTTTAAAAACTTTGGATTCCTCCTGTTTTCCTGAAGATAACTAGTAAGCTTAAAAATATGACAGTAAATGTTACTTAAGTCACTTTCCAGGTATATTGACTTAAGTTTTAAAAGTACATCATGGGATAATATTTTAAGGTCCAATGTCGAGGATCAAATATAATGAAAAATAAAACATACTTAAGATGTATGTTACTTAAGTAAACCGACTTAAGTCCAGTTTTCCATAAAATCTAGATTTTGTTATACTCGAAATCAATATATAGCTTAAAATACATGCTCGTTGACAATGTACTATTATAGATGATACATTTGACAAAATATATCTTAAGTCAGTTTACTTAAGTATGCCTTAATGACTTAACATATGACTTAAACATGAGATTTTCCATATTAATTGATTGTAATCCATTTTAGTACAAAAAAGTTCAGTCCAATCGCTGTTGGATACTGTGTGTACGCCTCTGGTTAGTTTTACTTACTTAAGTCACAAAGACGTTACTTAAGTCATTCCCTTATTTGACACTGGAACTCTAAAAAAATTAGCAAAATATCAAAATAGAATATTATTCAATTTTATAATATCGCCATTAACAAATCCTAACTTTGAAAAAAATAGAAAACATTTTGTTAAGAAACACTACAAACACACCCAGTTTTCTGCGCATGTCATTAGAACTCGCCAAAAGTTGCAGCAGAAAAGGTGGCAGCGATATTAAATTCTACGAAAATAAGGTGGAAATTTGCCAAAAGCAATGTGCAGCATTGCAAATGTAATGCGAATAACGTGTGGGCGCGCTCGAACAAGGCATAGATTTGCGCACATATTTGCAGGCATTCACATCGAGTGTGTTTGGGTGCGAAATATGGCGATGAAATCGCATTGCGCAAGCGCACGTGGCCATCTTGGGATGACTTGGCGTTTGCTCGGGCTGGTTTTGCGCAATTCTTTCGCCATCCGCACCGAAATGCAATAGATACTATGTGTAATGCATTGGCGAAAATTTTTGAATCTTTCATATTTAGTTGTCGGCGTTACTCGGAAGAATGTGTTTCACTCGTATCACACCTTGATTGACGATGTTGTATATTAGAATCGTGCTTGTGTTCCATGTGTTTAAGGCAATTGCAAATTGCAGAGTGCCATTTGAAGGACTCCTTAAACGTATACATAATTCCATATTAGATTGTTAATAATCATTTGAGACTCAAATCAAAATTAATCTAAAGTGACTTAAGTGAATGATACTTAAGTAATTCCTTAGTTTTTTTTTATCATCTCTATTGGATGTAAGAGAAGGGAAGGCAGACAGACTGGCACCGTGACCGTTACTCTGAGAAACGGTTTACCCTCCGTAAAGAATTTATTACAAAAATATACAAAAGATGGCGCCACATCCAAAAGATAAAAATGACATCTATATATAATTTGTATTTACGACAAATTTTTCGCAAATTTTTGAATTTAATCCAATTTATAAAGAAATTTAAGTAATGTTACTTAAATTAAGTCAGAAAAACTGACTTAGGTCTTATTAAGAAGACATATTCAAAATGAATTTACAGATCCTAGATCACATAGATTAAATTTAAAAAAACACAATTTTTATGTTGCGTACTTAAGTTATCTCCGATTCGACTTAAGTCAAATAGTCGACTTGAGTCGAAGATAACACCAACATTTTGCAAGTTTTTGAAGTACGTTAAGCGAGGCCAAATGAACCTCGGGCAAATAAACTAAACGATTTTTAAATTTATATTGAAATTTAAGTAATGTTACTTAAATTAAGTCAAAAAATCGACTTAAGTCTAATTAACTGACATATTCAAAAGGAATTTATAGATTCCAGATCACACAGATTAGATTTAAAATATATACAATTTTCATATTTCATACTTAAGTTATCCTCGACTCGACTTAAGTCAAATAGTTGAATTGAGCCGTGGATAACAATGTGGATATACATAATTCCATATTATATTGATAATAATCATGTTTGATTTGAGTAGACTTAATTTAAAGTGACATAAGTGAATGATCCTTAAGTAATTCCTTAGTTTTCTTATCATCTCTATTGGATGTAAGAGAAGGGAAGGCAGACAGACTGGCACCGTGACCGTTACTCTGAGAAACGTTTAATCCTCCGTAAAGAATGTATTACAAAAAGGTGCAAAAGAGGGCGCCACATCCAAAAGATAAAAATGACATCTATGTATAATTTGTATTTACGACAAATTTTGGAATTTAATCAAATTTATAATGAAATTTAAGTAATGTTACTTAAATTAAGTCAGAAAAACTGACTTAAGTCTTATTAAGAAGACATATTCAAAATGAATTTACAGATCCTAGATCACATAGATTAAATTTAAAAAAAACACACACACACACAATTTTTATGTTGCATACTTAAGTTATCTCCGATTCGACTTAAGTCAAATAGTCGACTTGAGTCGAAGATAACACCAACGTTTTGCAAGTTTTTGAAGTACGTTAAGCGAGGCCAAATGAACATCGGGCGAATAAACTAAGCGATTTTCCTCCTAAAAATTCTACATTTTACGAGCATGTGACATTTTGTAAGCACACATCGCTGACATTCAGCTGTTTTGTTGCGCGTTTTAGTGCCGCCATTCGGCCATTTTGTTGCATTTCGGGCGCGCCTCGCCGCCGCGGCGCCGTAAAATGGCGGCGCGCGTAAAACCGAAAAGAATCACAACGCGAAATGCGGCAGCACCGTTCGCTTGGTGGCCATAACAATAAATGCAAAATGCGACGAAGTTGACGTCGATGGCGGGCGGGCGCGCGCTGTCTGTGCTGCGCGGCGGCAGATAGCGCCATTGCGAATTGTAAACAACTTTATAAAAGCGGCGGTGTGAGGCGGCGGAGGGGTGGCGCTGCGCGGCGATAAGAAACTTTGGTGCGCGGGCAAATTTCGCCGCGGTCGGGATTAAAATGCGATACAAAATTCGTATAAAACACAGGCGTGTGTGGGTCTGTCTGTGTGTGTGTGTGTGTGTGTATGTGCGTACGTGTGTGTGTGTGTGTGTGTGTGTGTGTGTGTGTGTGTGTGTGTGTGTGTGTGTGTGTGTGTGTGTGTGTGTGTGTGTTGGCGTACAAGCAAATAAAACAAATGGCACAATCGGCGCGGCGCGGCGAAGAGACGAGTTTACACGTCAATATCAATAAAATCGCGAATGTTACAATCGCAAGCGAGCGATGCGAATAAAACTTATCAATTTCTTCGAAAGTTTTCTTTTTGTACTTTACGATTTGTTTTTATTTTAGTAGCTTGGTTATTTCCGGTTTTAACTTTTTGTAAAGTACATACACGTTGGAGTAAATTACTTGACTTATTGGTAGATCAATAAAGTTACTTAAGTTAGAACCAGGAATGTCATGAAATAATTCAAAATCGATTATTATCCATTAAGAGTGGCAATAATAATCGATTACGGTGATCCCGATACTAATCGGTTTTCCTCCAATTCCTTCGTTGTCAAGTCCTTAAGTCACAAGAACGCCTTAAAATAAATGTTAACTAACTTAATTAAGATCACCTTTATTTATGAAGGTTACTTAAGTCATGGAAGAAATTTTTTAAACTTTCTTTTCAGGGCTCGTCCCGAGCAAACGCACGCACACTTTTTGCAAGTTTCGAAGAGTTCTTTTACTCAAGATTTTTCATACAAAATATTAAGCTATGAAGATGAAACAAACATCAAATTGCTCCCCAACTCTTCTACTTTCTCACGATATCAAACGTATTTGAATACCTTTACCATAAAACTCTTTTATCTTGCTATAAAAATGAGCTGTTTTATTATGAACATTTTTATTTTTTAGGGTTTTCACCCTTATCCGACAATCGAACAATATGCCAAATATATATATATATATATAATAAAATAAATATAAATAACAAAATAAAATAAATAAATAACAAGTCATGAGACAAAAAAGATTTCGAGAAAGATGAAATAATTCAAAGAGACATATTCATAGGCCTCGGCGATAAGTGCTCTTTCTGAATCTCCACCCTGGAACTATAGGAATTACATTACTTCAGAGAGCTATCCTCAGCTTCCCAAGCACGAGGCTTAGTTTAACTCCTTTCCAATCTGTTCTCTCCTGGTTGTGATCATTACCGCGCCCAGTTCCTCCAATATAATTAAACATTGATCTTCCCTTATCAGAATCATTCTCTCCTCCTTCCAGGAAGACATTCCAGACCACCAACAATTATCTGACAGATCAAATTATAAATAACCAGTCATGACACAAAAAAGACTTCGAAAAAGATGAAATAATTCAAAGAGACATATTCATGGGCTTCGGGAGTAAGTGTTCTTTCTGAATCTCCGCCCTAGAACTGTAACTAGAATAGTAGTGTACATTATTGCAGAATGTATCCTCAGGTTTCCGAGCACGCTGCTTAGTTTAACTCCTTTCGTAGTTTTTCTATCCTGGTTGCGATCATTACCGCGCACAGTTCCTACAATATAATTAAGCATTGATCTTCCCTTATCAGAATCATTCTCGCCTCTTTCCAGGAAGACATTCTAAACCACCAACAATAATCTGATAGATCAAATTATAAATAACAAGTCATGAGACAAAAAAGACTTCGAGAAGTATGAAATAATTCAAAGAGACATATTCATAGGCCTCGGCGATAAATGCTCTTTCTAGATCTCCACCCTGGAACTGTAGAAACTACATTATTTCAGAGTGCTATCCTCAGCTTCCCAAGCACGAAGCTTAGTTTAACTCCTTTCCAATCTGTTCTTTCCCCGTTGTGATCATTACCGCGCCCAGTGCCTCCAATATAATTAAACATTGATCTTCCCTTATCAGAATCATTCTCTCCTCCTTCCAGGAAGACATTCTAGACCACCAACAATCATCTGATAGATCAAATTATGAAAAACAAGTCATCCGACGAAAAAGACTTCGAAAAAGATGAAACAATTCAACGAGGCATATTCAAACAAAGTGAAGTAATAATTCACTAATTATGAATAATGTCACCTATCATAATTTAATTAATATAAAACATTTGGGTTTGGCATTACCACTTCTCTCCCTCCTCCCGCCTAAAGTAAACAAACAAACGTGTCAGACCATTATTAAATTTTTCGTCCCCTATTTAATGAAAGTGCACGAAATAAAAAATGGGAACGTGTGCTAATGTAACGCGATCCCGCCCATCCCAATAGCGGCAGCGCGAGCCTCTGGACACCTAATACCGTCGCGGCTTTCAATGCGAAAATAAATTCGATGCGGGCGCATACATCATCTCGCCAGTGAAAGGCACAGATGACGGTGGTAGCGCGCAAATATTAGGCGGGCTAAAAAAAACAAAACGTAAAAGAGCCACGTGTCAGCACGGTCAAATATTTGCGGTCCTACCTATCGTGTGCGCCTACAATAAAAACGGTTTTTGTCTTTGGATATTGAACGATAGGAAGTTGGCAGCAAAATTGAATCGAGTAGAATGTTACAAGTTTTTTGGGTGTTTATAATTTTGAGATAATCTTCATTCAGATTCATAGAAGCCACCAGATATCTATACCATTTTAAAGAGGAACAACTCAACTATCTATAGGAAAACGGGCAAGTAGGGATGGCGGATGGAAATGCCTCAAAGTGCCTTTGGTTTTACATAATCAAATATAGTATTATTTTTAAAGATTTGTCTAATTTTTGATGAATTTAAAATCCTAATAGCGTTATTCAGATTCATGATAGAGATTTTATCTCTTTATAATTTGAAAGACGATTTCCACTACTATCATTGGTAAAAATATAAATCTGGGATGAAAATCAGAAGTGTGAAAAATTAAGGAAATTACATAATGGGACAAATTTAACTTACAATTCTAATTTATTTTTTAATTTGAATGTTACAAGTTTTTAGGTGTTTGTAGATTTAAGATAATTCATATTCATAGTAGCCACCAGATATCTATATCATTTTAAAGAGGAACAATTCAACTATATATAGGAAAGCAGACAAACAGGGATGGCGGATGGAAATGCCTCAAAATGCCTTTGGATTTACATAATCAACTATAGTATTATTTTTAAAGATTTGTCTAATTTTTTGATGAATTTAAAATCGTAATAACGTTATTCAGATTTATGATAGAGATCTCATCTCTTTATAATTTGAAAGACGAATTCCACTACTATCATTGGTAAAAATATAAATCTGGGTTGAAAATCAGAAGTGTGAAAAATTAAGGAAATTACATAATGGGACAAATTTAACTTAGAATTCTAATTTATTTTTTGATTTGAATGTTACAAGTTTTTGGCTGTTTGTAATTTTAAGATAATTCAGATTCATAGTAGCCACCAGATATCTATACCATTTTAAAGAGGAACAACTCAACTATCTATAGGAAAACGGGCAAGTAGGGATGGCGGATGGAAATGCCTCAAAGTGTCTTTGGTTTTACACAATCAAATATAGTATTATTTTTAAAGATTTGTATAATTTTTGATGAAATTAAAATCGTAATAACGTTATTCAGATTCATGATAGAGATTTCATCTCTTTATAATTTGTAAGATGATTTCTACCACTATCATTGGTGAAAATATAAATCTGGGATGAAAATCAGAAGTGTGACAAATTAAGGAAATTACATAATGGGACAAATTTAACTTACAATTTTAATTTATTTTTTTGATTTGAATGTTACAAGTTTTTAGGTGTTTGTAGTTTTAAGATAATTCAGATTCATAGTAGCCACCAGATATCTATATCATTTTAAAGAGGAACAACTGAACTATCTATAGGAAAACGGGCAAATAGGGATGGCGGATGGAAATGCCTCAAAGTGCCTTTGGTTTTACATAATCAACTATAGTATTATTTTTACAGATTTGTCTAATTTTTGATGAATTTAAAATCGTAATAACGTTATTCAGATTCATGATAGAGATCTCATCTCTTTATAATTTGAAAGATGACTTCCACTACTATCATTGGTAAAAATATAAATCTGGGATGAGAATTAGAAGTGTGACAAACTTAAGAAAATTACATAATGGGATAAATTTAACTTACAATTTTAATTTATTTTTTGATTTGAATGTTACAAGTTTTTGGGCGTTTGTAGTTTTGAGATAATTCAGATTCATAGTAGCCACCAGATATCTATATCATTTGAAAGAGGAACAATTCAACTATCCATAGGATAATTGACAAACAGGGATAGCGAATGGAAATGTCTTAAATTGCCTTTAGTTTTACATAATCAACTACAGTATTATTTTTTAAAGAGTTGTCTAATTTGTGATGAATGGAAAATGGTAATTACGTTATTCAGATTCATGGCAGAGATCACATCTCTTTATAATTTGAAAGATGATTTCCATTACTATCATTGATAAAAATATAAATCTGAGATAAAAATCAGAAGTGTATCAAATTAAGAAAATTACATAACGGACTAAATTTAAGAAATAACTTTGATACAACTTTAATGTGGGTTTTCCACCCTTAACCGGTCCGCGGTGTAGTTGACATATGTATCAAACTGTTCCTTATTTCATGTACTTTAATAAACATTTTCGTAATTATTTTTGTGGGAATATCAATTTTGCCAGGAGTGCCTTGATGAATATCCTCGCACAGGTTGCATACTAACTCGCCTAACGAGTGGAAAATAGGAATCCGTGAGCAATGAATGCCATTTCTCACTCCAAAACGAAACTGAAATGTGTTCATTGTACAATAGTCGCAAAAAAACATTACATTAAACATATTTTTTTCAAATGTAAGTATTTTTTCTCTAAAATAATTGACTATTTATAGTATATTATTATAGTCATCATTATTTCATTAATCAAACATTTTTTCTCAAGTTCCACCTTAAGAAAAAGAAAAGTAAGACGTTTCTATTTCAAATTTAAATATATTCGAACCGCTAAAGCGATAAATAAATGTAAGAAAATCCATAATAAAATAAAAACAATGTCTATTTTGAGGTTAACGTACATTTGAGGTTGACATTTGTATAAATGATTGTGAATATAAAATAATGGACGGAATTGTTTATGACCTAGTTGGGAATGTCAAGCACGCCGCAAATCAGCGAAAATAACGAAAATTCGGAGAATCATACGCGTGCATAATGCAAGCCTGCCATGCTGTAATCGGAGAAATGCGAGCGTGCACAAGTCACATTGCCATTCTACGATTAGACTAACAACCGTAAGCCACAACGCACTGCGCCAGCAGCGCTAGGGGATCGTCTAAATCGTAAAATTCTGCACCTATCTTTGCGCTGCTAACGCGGTGGCGGTGAGTACGTGCGATTTGTGCTTGAGTATGCAGAAATACACGTCGGCGGCAAGCATGCCGCCACTGTGCGGCTGCTTCGTTAGGCGACGCGACGTCGCGCCGGAAGTATTCGCGGAATTTTTCGCGATGCGCAAATTTCACTCAACTGCGCTCTTCTAGTGCACAATTTCGAGGTTAGTTGATCACCATCCATAAAGCTTCCGCTTTGTGGGACGTAACCTTGAGTGGAACATTCAAAATTCGTTTCTAAGAAATTATTTTAACTCCAGTAATATGGGTTGCCTACATTATAAAATTAGGTATTTCTTTAAAATCTTTCTGATTTTCTTAAATTTGTGAATTGTATAATTGTAAAATTGTATTCAATGTCAACAGTTCTAAAGAAGCTTAACTTAAGTGCAG
>JAODAC010017166.1:0-21004 GCA_027575185.1 Mimaenictus wilsoni | reverse complement strand
ATTATTTTATTCCCCTGAAAATATATGACAATTCCAATTCAGTACATATGAAAGATTTCGAAAATTTACGAACGTATCATAAACTGCGGTACCAGGATCACAGAGATGCGAAGAGATAAAGTCTGAAGATTTGAAAAATTAAATAAATTTAATACCAGCAACGACATCTTGTGCTAAGTTACTGTACTACAAGGCTCTACCAAAAAGCTCTTGTGGCTATCTACTTTACCAACAGTTTTGCAGTTCAAGTAGTTTCCGTGAGATGACACCACGAGCATGAACGAATTATTCAATTAATTTTAAGTAATTTAAAGAAATAGATACATTGAGTCTACTAAAATGGGAATAAAAGAGATGTTTGCTATCCATTTTTTTGAAATAACTTATTTATTATCTATTACAAACTTATAAATAAAAAATGTGTTGAATTGTAGCATACAATTATGTATCGTAATTGAATGCGTTGTAAATAATAAGTATTGTAATCATAAATTATAAGTACGAAAATGTTGATAATTATATACAATGTGTACCGCCGAAGCAAGTAAAATGCATGTATTGTTACTGTTATTTTCCCGAAAAATGTTAAACTATTTTAGAAAGTTTTTGAATTTTCCTATATCCAATGATGTCCCTAAATTGGAATCATTTTTAGCTTCTTAGGAGACGAAGCATAGTGGGCGCTTGCTGTTTGGGCGTTCCGGGTTCGAATCCCGCCTGCCAAGATGAGGAAATTGCTTTTTTAAATTATATTTTTTGATTAGACATTTTAATAAAATACGATGGACAACCGCCGCTCCGCGGTATAGTGTGCTTCAACACTCTATCACTCATAATCAACCGGCACCCTCACATCCACAAATCCATACGTTGCATCCGGACTCCGATCCTTAACACAAATCATACATGCATTCTAATATTCCAAAGACAGGTATACTTTTCCATTAAACCTCTAGTTCACTATCGATCTAACTCTAACGCATTCTCGAAGGCTTTATCTTTCTTTCCCTCAAGGACTAACAATTGGTTTTCTTCCTTCGAACTACCAACATCTCTACATCCTCCGAGAGCTTTCCTTTTGTGTTTCTTACTCTTTACATGTGTGATAATCAAACAATAAATTATTCATTAGCAATTGTATTACTTTAAACACCCTGGAACTTGAGAAAGTTGTACTCCACTTCACTTAATCTTCTTCTTCTTATCGGAAGTCATTTCAACTTGATGTGCCGAAAATATGTTCGTTTTTTATTATCTTGCTGTATCCACGTATCACGTGGAAGGTCAGTGGCTAAAATCTAATCTATGATCATCGTTGATTTCTGGAGGCTAAGTAGGTTAAAAGCAAAGGTATTAGGTTAAATAGGTCATAGGTAAATAGGTCTCTACATACTGCTATAAATGTATAGTTATCAGAGTACATTATCTCGGTGCACCAGCGTAGCCGAAATAGCTCAGTTGGGAGAGCGTTAGACTGAAGATCTAAAGGTCCCTGGTTCGATCCCTGGTTTCGGCAGTCCCTTTTTATTATTATATAGGCTCGAAATATAGTGAAATATAGCAATGCTGGTCTATTTCTTATTTAATCATAAAAAGAAATATTTTATAACATTATTATCACTTTCTTTCCGTAATTTTCATAATTATGTCTCATTGTCAGAACCTTTCCACACATTCACCTGATCACGTGTTTCTTTCATTTCTTCCTTTAGGTCCTTTTAATCTCATACGCGTCAAGACAGAACCTTATTTAATTCCCATCATATGTGTAAATTTCACAATAATAATAAAGAACAATTTTAAACACAATCAATCATTTATTAAATCATACAAAGTATCAAACCCCAGCATATTTCTGAATAAACGAACGCATATTTGCAACACTGAGATAGACGCCAGGATACTGCGGCTGAGCACATCCATAACCCCAAGACACGACGCCTACCAGTTCGCCGTTACCCACAAGTGGACCACCGGAATCACCCTGGCAAGCATCACGACGCGGGGCAGCCGCGCAGAACATGTCTTCGGTGACATCGTTAATGGTCTTATAATTCTCCACGCATTTGGCATGGTTCATCACGTTGATAACAGTGGCCTGCAGTTGGTCAGGGTTACCGGAAAGGGTACGTCCCCAGCCTGAGATGATCATTTCATCGCCTTCTTGTGGGTTGCTGGGAGTGAGGGGAACTGCTTGAGCTCCAGCGTTGAAGTTCACGGCCTCTGCGAGTTCCAACACCGAGATGTCGTAGACCATACTGTCGGAGTCGTAGTCTTCATGCTGATGAGTCTCCTGGACACGGATGACAATTCCACCATATGCGTGGTATGTGGAACCGACACGAACTGAGAGTTCAGTAGGTTGAGATCTATAAACGTTCTACATTAGAAACTGTTCTGGAGTGAAGGTCCATGGATCAGCTTCCAATTGAAAACAAGCTCAGTTTAGGTCAAAACACTTTAGTCTTAAACTGAACTGAGTTCGGCTCTTAAAGAATGGCTCTTGGCAAGACCTAATCTCAATGATCTCGTCTATCCCATTATCCTTAATAGACCACCCTTTCACTTACCCATCAGTACAATGCGCAGCAGTAAGTACAAATCGTTCCGCAATCAAAGTGGCTCCACAAATATGCGCTCCAAATCTTTGCAGAGAAACCTGATACGGATACTGCTCAATCTCCACCGGCTGACCACCAATAACCCTCCCATCTAGCATAGGTACATGTCTATAACCTAAAACCAACACCAGTCAACCTAACCTTAAACAAAACGCGTTTTATACAAACCTTGGGCAAAGGTTAAGCAAACGCCCAGGCAAACAACAAACGCAACGCACACCTTCATCGTTCCACCGTATCAACCACCAATGAAACCAAAACTAAGGAACCAAATAATTATGATCACGTTATCAAATTATCAAATATTGACAACGGTAGATTCACAAACGGTGGGCGAATCTCCGCGAGAATAAATAGAATCGCGACGCACATTCGCTGATAAAACAATTAACTTCCTCTCGAGACGAGCCAGTAAGATAAAAACGCTAATCAGGTACTTAAACCTAAAAAGATATTGCAACACAAATAATTATCGTATCCCTTCATCTTTCCATAATCCAGTTCTCAATAAATTGCACAATAATGACTAATTGTCTTTCTAGAAACTATTAGTTTGGATAAAAAAGACAGGTATTTTAATGAGTCAACTAAAACAAGAAGTAATTAAGAGCCTATTAATTGTATACTGATAATCTATGTTAAATTGGTATAAAATGTTGAAAATAATGCTGAGCACAACAGTTGCAAGCAAATTTGGTTTTGGAACCGCAAACCAAAATGACCACCAAAGTTGTTATTTTATTAAGTCTACTTAGCGTTGCTTTGGGTAAGTTTTATACTACTATTACTTCCAATAAAAAATAATTTTTACTTTTCATTAGGAAATGTTTTGCCTACAATTCCGGAAGTTAAACCGGTCACGGAATCAAAAGTACCGATAATGATCAAACATGAGCCCTCCAAACTAACCAAACTCGATGGTCGTGTAGTAGGTGGCGTTGAGGTACGCATTGAGGACTTCCCCTACCAGGTGTCGGTCCAGTACACATGGCGTCACATCTGTGGAGGCGCCCTGATTGGCTCGAAATTCATTATCACTGCTGCTCATTGTACTGATGGCGTGAAGGATCCTAACCTCTTCAAGATTCGGGCAGGTTCTTCTCTGCACAACTCAGGTGGTACAATCAGATCTGTGCGAAAGATCCACCAGCATCCCATGTACAACAGTGCCAACATTGATTATGATGTCTCCATTTTGGAACTGAACAATCCCATCTATCTCTCTAAACTTGTAAGGACTATTCCATTGATTGATGCTGGGGTGGAGTTGCCTAATGGCACCAAGAGTATTGTATCTGGCTGGGGGTATCTGAAAGATAATGGAGAAGAGCCACGAAGGTTGCACGCAGTGGAGGTGCCTATTGTGGACCGCGAGAGGTGTTCAGCTGCTTATGGCGAGGGTGCTATCACGGAGAGGATGATCTGTGCGGGGATTATTGATGAAGGGGGTAAGGATGCTTGTCAGGGAGACTCCGGTGGACCATTGGTCAGTGATGGGAAGTTGGTTGGTATTGTTTCATGGGGTTATGGTTGTGCTAAACCTAAGTTCCCTGGGGTTTACACTAATGTTGCTGCTGTTAGAGATTTTGTTAGTACTATTCAGAAATGAGACATTTATGTTTATCCTTCATTTTAATCCAGAAGAAAAATGTGTTTTTAATTTTAAACAACAATAAACATTCTTCGAAATACTCCTAAATATTAATTAGAGTCGATAACCCTTTAAATATATGAATATAGTCTTGTCGGGAACCAGAGATGAAGGTTTTAGGTGATTTTATGAGCATCTGTTGTTTTATTCGATGTTCTTTCAGCTTTTCAACGCATTTGCTCTGCATAGATATTGTTCAAGCTTGAGGTGTGGTCATTGTTTTCTCTGTTTGTTCATATGTGCGTTTATTATCGCCATGGGACCTGGTTAAAGAAAACTGCATACATAAAGAACCTGTGGTATCTAGTGCAAGGCAAACTTTGCGTGGCCTGAGGAGTGATTTAGGTGAATTCCATTTTCAAAGTGCCACCAGTGAAACCATATGAATTCCCCACCAGGACTACGCGGTTCCTCATGATGGTGGTTCCAATGCCTGTGCCGGAGTGAACTAAACTCTCGAAATTTCCCGCAGTAAAGAAAGTTAAACATTCCCCCATTCCTCATCAAGAGCCACATTAATTCATTTCGTTATCACTAGAGGGAAAGAGGATGGCGAGTAAGCTCTGACGTAGCCATAGTGACACAAGATCCTTAACTGACTAAGGGCGACTGCGATTGTTAATTGTGGTGACAACCTCTGAAGTAATTTGGAGTCAATAAATTTAAAGTAGATCGAACTTTCCACAACGTATAAATTTCCCTTGTACCTGTTTACACTGGCCGGATTCTCAACGATACAAATTACAATTTCATTTTGTAATTTACCAATTTGGTTCTATAACTACTGACTTATGGACAAAATTATTAATACATCCCTTGTTGATCCTTATCAACTATATCCCTAATTAATAAAACATAAGGTACAAGAATACTGATTAACAACAATGCCGAGGCAAAATCAATTTCAAAAAAACCAGCTGCGGTGAAGTGCGGTACAAACGCCTGACTTAAATCTTTCAAGTGGTTGAATTTGCTCATTGGTCCCACCTCAACTACATCACACTCACACAATATATCCGCCTTTTTCAAAAAAAGGTTATCAGTCATCAGTCTCGCTGCATTTATAATTTGAGTACACTTTAAGATAATCCAGAACCATGCCCCCTAAAACATCACATGATTACTTCTATATTAGACAAAAAAATAAAAATAAGAAATTACAATAAAGAAGCAGTTAGAAACAAGGACATAATACGACATAGGTATTCTACCACTTAGGAACATTGTTACTGCAAGACTTGTCAAAATGTAGATAAATGTGGTCAAGGTATTTAGAGCGAAAAATGGACCTAGCACTTCACCAACAGAATTTCCAATGGCGTATAGATCTCTTCGAAGAAAAATTAACATGGTTACTGTATTTTCGGGAAGTTCTAAAGGAATATCTTCAACCAACTTGGCCAATGGTAACCATCGACGTTTTATGTTATCCATGATACATAAAGTGAAGAAAACTTCAGTATATAGCAGAAGATTGAATAATGATCTTGCATGAGTATACCAAGTGCCTTGCCAATAATCAATTTTATAAACTTCATATATAGGTGGTATAATAAAACAGACGAGTAAAGTTAAAATTCGCTGCCACATTGGATATCTATTCATATCCATATTAAAATGATCCTTGTAGATATTATCAACTTCATTAAACTTACGAACGACATCGAGAAATTGATTTATTTTAAATGTATTTAGATAGAATATCAACACCGACGAATAGATAAATTCAGGAATTGCAACGATTGTGCAGATGTATATTATCACTCTTGCTCCCTGAAAATACGGGGGAGTGCTTATAAATCGTGGTAGTTGTATGGCTAAATGTAAAACTGCAATGAGTCTGTGTAGAAATGGATAACGCATGTTGTAGTTGGGGAGAAGGCCCAATAGCTGAGGTATTTTTATGAAATAACTCTTCATTGTGTGTGGACAGTAACTAACTATTATCGTTGTGAAGGATTGTTGGGACTTTTATGGGCGTTTTATGGGAATCGCTTTAATAGGAATCGATAAAAAAACAGTCAGGTAAAAATAGTTTTATAATTATGTATTTCATTGCAACGACATTATGTTCAATTCCTAAAAAACATATGGTTATACTATATTAATGATGAAGGTATTATATCGTCATTATAATATCATTAGGAGTTTTAAAAATTATATTTTAATAAATCATTTACCAATATAACATGTATGTACGGAAGGAGTACGGAGAAGGAGAACGGGGCTAATGTTGAATTCATTTTCAATGTAACTAGTCATAGTAGAGGCTAATTACTAGTGATAGTGATAGAAGAATTAAAATAGTGCTACATCTGCCTATAATGGAACTCGGCACAGGTGCATGTGTGTATGCTGCTATGCAGTTTTGCCTGCCTATAATTATGCTTCTTTTTAAATCCATTTTGGGGGGATTAGTCCCGTGTTTTCATCATTTTGCATGTTCGAATTTTGTGTGTTGTGATTTTCCACCTTTTTCCTGTCGTGTGTTAGTTCTGTGGAGGTGAGGGTGCCCGTTGATTATGAGGGATAGAGTATTGATGATATATACACTGTTTATTACAAAACATATACGAAACGTTTACAAACACACAACAAAGGATACAGTACGAATCGCGAGATAGTGGAAGAGATCTTGACGGTACGCAAGCAGCAGACTAATTGTAAGTGCCACAGATCATTGGTCACGGCCAAGTCCAAAAACGTACTAATCACAGATGTACTAATTTTATTCTTAAAAACAGCATTCGATAGCGACAAGAAACTTCAAGCCGCCTCACTTAATCTTAACCTAAACATCCTGCTTTGAATTCTACTACTTAAACACATTTTACATTTTCTAAATGATATATTTCAAAGTATTTCTTCCTAGGACATTTCTGGTGAATGAATTTCCGATTATCCTCTACCATAGACTTTGCAAAGAATATAACAGGTAATATATCATTTTATAATATTCAAACATTATCAGAACAGTTGATATGATTCCTTATTAAATAATCTGCAAGTTTGGAGAACCAAAAAAAAAGTCCCACATTACGGTATATGCAGTAACCTGGGTTTTACATAATTATTCTGCAGATACACCTGAAACATCCACATTTTAAGCTACTATATTTTATATAACGCTTTATAGAAACTCTTACTTTAAACCCATAGATACCATCGATATTATGCATCTCGAAGGCAATAGAAGCTCCATAATCAATCTCTTCGTTACTTGGAAATAACTTCAAAACGTGCAATAGTAAATAAATATGTACATCTGTGACCAGCATACAAAAACATTTTACGATTTGCTGTTACCAATGTATTGTCAGCTTTAGCTAAGGCATTATCAGTAATACGTCTCAATAAGGGTCCAATCAAAGTATTGAAATATTTTGCTAGTAAATGCCAATTGTGTAAATAGACTTTACGTAGAGGTTCCGGGTAAATCCTTGCAAACTCCGAAGGTATTTCCAAACCAAAATCGGATATTTTTTACAGGTTTGGTATAATAATATAAATGGAATTGAAGAAGCTTACGGTTGTCTTTAAAAAGTTGTAAATATTAGCAGCTTCCATGTAGTTTATAGGATCGGGAAAACCGGAATATTTTCGAATAGTCTGAAAAACTAACTCGGTGTCTAAAACAACGGTCACATTGGGATATTCAGAATCATGGATCAACGCAGGAGAATTGATTTGTACAGATATCATATAGTCAGCCTCAGGTGGTATAATTGAATAAGGAATTGCCTGCCATGGGAAATACCAAATTTGTTCAATTTTTGCACCACCAAATAGGCCAGTATGGAAAGCTTGCATCGACATTTGGCATCGGATGTAACTTGAGGATAAAGATTGCACCAAATTTGTGTAGTAGATCTCACCTAGGAACGTATGATAACGACGACGGAATTCTTCTCCCTTTTCATATACAGTTTTCTGGCATTTTATAACAAATGAGGAATTACAGTTCTTGTCTTTTCATATATTGATATGTTGCTGTGCGGTTAGAATCCTTGAATTTAAAATGATATACGTGCACATAAAATTACATTTGCAAAATTTGAAAGAAAGAAGGCAATACAAGTTTAATTAAATATTTATTTAAACAGGATCTATAGGTACAAGTTGCAAAAATACATTTTTTTTGTATATAGACAATATTACAAAAATAGTTTTGTTTTTTGTACAAGTCAATTCGTAGTTATGTTATAAAATACAATACTTGAAATGCAATAAGAATGAGATTCTATGAATGAGATTTGTTAGACACATTTCCTAAATACAGCTTTGGTTTAGTATGATTTTTTATTACAACTCATCATGGTCATAATGCGCTTGTTCTTCAACGAATCTCTTTGTTTCTTCAACAACATGTTCCACGCTGATTGCACTTATGACTTTAAAATTATTTTTCGAAAAATACAGACGCAATGTTGGGTAGGAGGTTATTTTCAATTCGATGCAGAAATTACGCTCAGTTTGACAATCCAATTTTCCAGTTCGTACGATTCCTGTTAATTCCTATAAAATTGGAACAGGTTAGATCATTATAAAGACAATTTTAGTTAGGATATTAATAGTTTGGTTATGGTCGTTTTATATAATAAAAAAATGAAAATATATACCTCAGTAATAGTACTAAACTTAGGAGAGAAATCAACACAATGTCCACACCAAGGCGCATAGAAGTCGATCAACCATGGTGTTCTTAAATGTTTCTTTAGAATATTCTTCTTCACTGTTGCTGCATCCAAAGAAACTACTTTTGTTGGTAAAAACGCGAAAATCCAACGTTTCAAATCCAATAATTCCCGATGCCCTGTATACATTGCAACCGAATTCAACCCATAGCTATCCCCAGGATACAATCGTATCATCGGATAACTATTAACATTCTGAGCAGCGCATAAATCTCGATGCGCCACGCAATCAACACTTGCAATCGTTATATTCACGAAAGGCTTCATTTCCCTCGCCAAGGCTCTCCATATCGGCATCAATCGTTGACAAGGTCCACACCATGGTGCGTAGAAGTCAACCATCCAAATCTCTCCCACGGGTTTCGTCTTCAACTGAGCAAAACTCGAACTAGTTAGTGATAATACCGAAGGATTGAGGACTTCCCGAACATGTTCGACGATCTCATGCTCGCTGAGCGGACCAAGATACTGTTGTTTGCCGCCACGTTTGTAGATCATCGTCGTGGGATAGGAGCGAATGTTTTGGGAAGCACAAAGGGAGGCATGCAGAGTGCAATCGACAGTGCCGAATTTGATCTGGTGCGAGTCGAAGTGTTGGCTGGCTCGACGCATTTGTGGGAGCAGGCGACGACATGGCGGGCACCATGGAGCATACCAGTCTATAAACCATGGTGTGATGTCGTCTTTTAGGCCGTTGAAGTCGGCTGGTGAGAGGGCGTGTAGATTGGTGGCTTTCGCACCATCTCTGGCGAAGTCCGCCACTTCGTAGAGTACATCCCGGCCGTGGTGTAATTCAAAGGCGCCACCTACCTTCAGTAGACCCCAGGTCGGGTAGCGTGAAACATGGAGGGCTTGGCATAAATCAGCAGATTTCCCGCAGTGAATCAAACCGATGTTGATATTTGGGATTATGGTTGGTAGGCGTTTTAGTTGAAGATTGAGTTCGGTTGGTGTGCCTAGATAGAAGCAGATCAGCCATGGTTTTAAAGATTTTTCGCTTTCGATCGGTTTTGTTTGGAGATCTCTACGAATTTCCTGCACACAAAAAACATCATTCAAAAACGTTTTCATGAAACATAAGAAAAGATCAGCATAGCTGAAATGCTTTTAATAATTGATTCTAAAAGCTACACAAATTATTTAAAAGAAAACTTACACCAAAACGTTCAGCATCCAAATGTTGCGGTGTTGGCAGGAAATTCAACACGGAATCAACATACTCCTTCTTATCAGCGCCTTCAATTATATCCACCGTTATCTTATCACCATTTTCATTGATTTGATACAAAACAATTGGATGCACAGCATGTGTGCTCGATATCTTATCACAAAGAGAAGCGTCATAAACAATGCCAACATCTAATAAACCTTCCTAAAAATTCGTCCCTTCTATAAAACACCCTTTTAAAAGCAACTAATAAAACTTACAAAAACAGCAGTTAATTTAATTTGTATCTCTGGGTCTGGGCAATGCCCCTCTGCACAAAGAAACAATAGCCAATTACGATCCTTAAAATGCGTCCACTTTTCAGCATCCAATTCCTCCACGCTAATTTTAATTTTCGACAGGATAAAATCCTGCAATTCCTCGAAGTGTTTGGGACCTTTATACTTTTCTCCTTCGTGCATATTCGCCTCTTTTTCGTAATACAACAAAGTCGGGTAGGCTTGAATATTGAGTTGGTAGCATAACACTGCGTCGTCTTCGCAATTCACTGCACCAAAACGTACGAGTCCTTCCAATTCCTGCGCGAGTTTACGCCATATTGGCGCAAGAACGTGGCAGTGATGACAAGCAGGCGAGTAGAAATTCACCCACCATGCTTGACTTTCGTCCAGAGTTGTTACATCTGTATATAGGTAAAGTACTTGTTAATACTGGTCAAGTCTTTTTAGTGTTATTATTTCAGTATTATTTACCATAATCAGCAGCACTCAAAGTAACAATCAATGGATCATCATCATAAATGCCAAATTCATTCTTATAATATGAATAACTCTTAAAATTCTGATTTTGACTGGGTTTAATCTCCTCCTCTCCGTAAAGATCATAATGCTTTCGTAATTCGGGATCTTTCAGTATATCATAAGCTCTGGTTAGTTTAATAAAATTACTTGTTGCATCTGGATCGTCCTAAATTTAATTAAAATACGTCAAAATATTTAGTGTCTATATTTAACTATATGTATAGTGTCTATATTTAATTTAAATTCTCACAGGATTTTTATCGGGATGTTTGAGAACTGCTAAAGCTTTGAAAGCTCTCCGAATCTCTTTGATTGAAGCATCTTTCTTAATTCCGAGTAAATCGTAAAACGCTGTGCTTTTCGAGGCAGTAGTGCTGAAGAATTGCAAATAAACTATAAATAAAACAGCAGGAAATGCACTGGTCAGTCTCCTAAAATAGAAAACATGAAATTGTACACGATTTTCTTGTTAGTCAATATATTTTATAGAAATAAGAGGTTATATTGAGTTTTACTTACATTGTAATAGTTCTCATGCGAGTTGTATGAGCGATACGTGCCGAATGGACGCTAGATTGATGTAATCTAGCTGATAAGTTATTTTCACTGGGTTCGAATGAACATTTTGTTGATGAATGTATGTGGTTCGTGGACTTTACGGGCTCCCACGCGATGAGACGCTGGGCACAACCAGCACAACAGCCGGAACGTGCTCAGTAACTTACTCACAGATCACATTACTGTAGATCTTGCAATGCCAGAGTAGAGCTATAGATATAGTTGGTCTGTGGCTATAGAGTAAAGCTTGCTAATTGTAAGTTAGAGTTGACTTGTTCTTCTGATTGGGTTGTTGGCCGCCTAACAATTTAAACTATACACTCCAAACCGTTTGTTATGAATCTAACATCTGTTCTTTTATATATACTTATATCAATGTACACTAAACATATTTATAGTACACTAAACGTAATAAAGATATATTAAGATGGGAAAAAAACAAGAAACTTATGTAGAAAATAAAGGTAATTTGACTGATTGAAAGGTGATTTACTTCAAATAAGTCCTCGGTCCCAATTTTGTCGTTGCTAATCCTGTAATTATGTGTTGAATTTGATGTATAACTAATACCTCTCAACTTTTTATATCTTGCAATTAACGAACGCACCTTTAAATTATAAATAACAATCAATGGTAATATACAAAAATAAATTCATTGCGCGTGCGAATGTCAACAGTCAAACTTGTTACCACATCGTCGTTATTTGTTTTCTGCATGTTTTAACTAACAATAAGATGATTGTAAAACTTCTCTTCACAATAATATATTTAAAAATTCTCAGTTTGCAACAATTCCGTGCATTTGTGGTACCGGTTTATCCTGATATTATTCAAGAAGTACCCATTGGAAAAACAGCGATTATTCATTGTCCCAGCATCGATCAAGACCACAATTTCTTATTTTGGAAGATAAACACCTCGCATACTACTATAATTGGTCCTAGTAATCCTTACAATCGAGAAAAATATGATTATGAAATACTTACGGGCGAATTAATTATTTGGGTAAGTACCTAACCAAAACATGATTCATAAAAATTTAACCTAGATATTTCAAATAATGTATTTCAGAATGTAGAAAGTACAGACGAAGGTATTTTCGAATGTGCTTCAAAGGGTATTCGCAATGATGATCTTATGATCCAATCAGTTCGGATCATTGTTAAGAGAGGTGCGGAAGAAGTCTATGAAGAAGAGCCGAGCGTACGTGGAATTAATTTAACTTAAAAACAGACATATTTCTTACATTTAAATTTCTTTCAAATAAATACGCAGAAATTCTTTACAGATTAATGCTTTGCGTGTGTATATCGCAATTGGAATTTTTGTGATTCTTATAGGAGGAAGTTATTTGCTCTACCAACAAGGAATAAATAAGCAAGACATGGAATTGTATCCAGGTTAGATTATAAATTACCACCACATGTCTAAAAGATGTTATATATTTTGTTATATTTTTTTATAAATCTTTTATATATTTTTTTGCTTTTAAAATTTCAAGGAGAAGATGAAGATGATGAAAGCAATGAAGAGCTATTTTCGCAGCCGGGACCTTCTTATCGACAATCTCGCAGTCGTACACCATCTCCTACATCCTTTCACACATCGATTGATACAAGAAGCTTTAAAAGTGTATTATCCGAAACAAATTTACCTTCTCAGCATGGGGTACGAAAGTACGAAAGGAACAAAATGATGTAGATCCTTTTAATCCATTTGGTGATGATTTACCAAATTTCAACTTTTGAGTCGGTATCTTTAAACTGTTGAAACGTTACCAAATATTATAAAAATATTTCATTATAGTTGTTAATGCGTTGAATACAATGCAATGTAAATATAAAAATGTAAAATTTAAGAGTTTTTGGTAGGAATTGAAGTAACGACGCTTTTGACTTCTGTATATTGGGCGATACCATTTTCCCCGTTTTCTCTTCCTAAACCAGAATCCTTGTAACCCCCGAAAGGCACCTGTGCAGCGAGCACTGCATAACAGTTTACAAAAACAATGCCCGTTCTTAAACCTTGGATAACGTAATTGATCTTATCGATGTCCTTTGAGAATACGGCAGCAGCAAGACCATAGTCAGTGTTATTCGCCCTTTCTATAATTTCATCAAGGTTCTTGAATTTTATTAGCTGTTGAACAGGTCCAAAGATCTGCAAAAAATTGCCCATGATGAGATTGATACCTTAATTTAACCTAGATGGTTAACAAGTATAGTTAGCCTTTATAGATAGATTTAATATAACCTACTTCATCACGAGCAATCTGATGATGATCCTGAACATTATAAAATACAGTCGGTTGAACGAAATAACCGACATCACCATGTCGTTGTCCACCAACAGCTAAAGTTGCTCCATCCCTAACCCCACCTTTAATCATCCCCAAAATCTTTTCCACTTGTGCGTCATCAATTTGAGGTCCCTGTTCAGTATTTGCATTAAAAGGATCCCCGACAACTCGTTGTTTCGCGCGTTCCACAGATCTCTCTACGAACTCATCATAGATGTTTTCTTCAATATAAGTACGCGAGGCAGCAACGCATACTTGGCCAGCGTTGAAAAACAATGCCTGATGAGCATATTCTACAGCTCCAGGCATGTCCACATCAGAGAAGATTATATTCGGCGACTTTCCTCCCAATTCCAATGTGGTTCTTTTCAAATTACCAACGCCGGACATCTGTTGAATTTGCTTTCCAACGCTTGTGGAACCAGTAAACGATATCTTATCAACATGGGGATGCAGAACTAAAGCTTTGCCCGCATCCCCGAAACCTGGGATCACATTTAGAACGCCTTCAGGAATTCCAGCCTCTTTTGCTAGTTGAGCTAGGTATAGAGCTGAAAGCGGGGACTGCTCGGCTGGTTTTACAACGACTGTATTCCCAGTGGCTAAGGCAGGCGCTATTTTCGAAATGAACATTACCATTGGGAAGTTCCAAGGCAGAATTTGCGCACATATCCCGACTGGTTCATGGCGTGTGTAGGCCATAAAGTTCCCATCTATAGGTATTGTACTCCCGAAGTTCTTATCAGCGAAACCGGCATAAAAGCGAAGGATTTTTACGGCGATTACCAAATCAATTTGATGGGCTTGTGTAAACAGTTTTCCTACGTCTAGAGTTTCCAAGGTCTTAAATAAATAAAAGAGGATACTTAAATTGCTATATAATATAAGTATAAGTTACTATATAAGTAGGTCAAGATAAGATTCGGATGTTTCAACTTTACATGAAAATATATATCCACTTGCTCTATTCAATTATCTTTCAATGTAATTATTCATATTAGAACCTATTAACTATAAAATTGTACGCACCGCCAAATAATTTGCATCCCTCATCATCAAATCAGCCATTTTATGCAAAAGATAACCTCTCTCCGAAGCATCGGTGGTGCGCCATGGCGAACCTAACCTAAACGCATCTTTAGCTGCTTGTACAGCTAAATTAACATCTTCTATCTCCGATTTCTCTATTTGAGTGATAATTTTACCAGTTGCGGGGTTAATAGTATCAAATGTTTTGCCAGTCTTGCTTTTATGAAATTCGTTATTATAGAAAATCTAAAAATTTAAATCTAAATACATTCAGAAGACAAACACAATTTTCAGACGAATAAAAATTCTTACACCAGTATATTTTATTTCTGGATTTAAAATAGGTTTCGGTAAAGTAGAAACTCCCGAATTCGTGTCATAGTTTCTAAGTCTTCCGAAACGCCACACTTTATTAACAACCACTCGTGAAAACATCTTTGCAGCGACTGGCCGTTGGCCACAATCACATTACCAAATGTAAACAATCGGTATATGTAATTTAAGTAAATTCTAAACGCATTCTCCGCATGTTTTTCAGTATCTAATCTATAATGGTAAACATTCAGACAGGTTATTTGAGCTACTCAAGGTAAATATGAACGTTAAAAAAAACGTCAACAAACTTTATTCAAATTCAGTCAATTTGCCTTTTTTAAAAACGTTAAATATTAACCACTATAACCTAAAAAACATGTTTTATGTTTTGAGATTATAACGTCACGATAATGTACATAATTATAGGCAAGAGGTGATTATCAATTTGTGTGGTTTTCGCTTCGACGAGCGAAGTTATAATAGCGGCGATCGCGGCTTTTATGAGCAGCATATGTCCACGCATTATTAATCCCATATAGAGAAGTAAAAACACGGAGAATAATTGAGCTGCGACACAGGCGATGGTCCCCTCGACGGACTTCTTGGTGCCGGGCCATTTATGCAGACCCATCTTAGAGCCGACACTGCTTGCCGCAGCGTCGCCAATGCCGATGGTGATAATACCACTCGCGAGTTGCAGGAGGTAGAATCCGCAAGAATCAGCAATGTCACATGGGGCCGGATGCAGCCATATTGGTACAGATATGCCTACAAGTAAGTAGACTGGGGAGAGAGCTATAAAGTTGTCTTTGTCGTCGGAGAAGACGTTGAAAGCTGCTTGGAGGGCGTCGCCCATTGGTGGAATATTTAGCATTCGCATTAACTGGAAAAATTTAAAATTAGTTTTTATTAAAAAAAAAAGATATTGGAAACTTACCTCTAAAACGGCAAATATACCGAAAACAACACCACTTGCCAAATAAAGTAGAGTGCACTCGTATAATAAACCTGGGAGGAAAACAGCAACGGCGAGGATATGGAAAACTTTACGCACAGCCGTTGATGCTTTATCTTCTTCCTCACCTCGACTTTTGATTGCAATCACAGCCAAAATTGAGCACAATACCCAGTAGAACATTAATTTAACCTGAAAAATGATTATACACATCAATAATTAACCGTAAATAGGGTTAATCGCAGTTTTTTCTCTTAAATTGACAAAATGATGGACGTTAGAAGTGCCAGATAACGCTAAAGGTGCGTTTCGATTACATTAACTTTAAAACATACAAACTATGCCTAGACATCGACTCATATTGAATATTTGGCTGTAAAACTAAATTTAGAATATTTACTTACAGTTCCTACACTTTTAAGCATAAATGTCAACACCCACCATAAAGGATTAATTCTTGTAAGAATCCAGAGAGGAATAACAATACCAAACACGCAAATCGCTCCGAACGTTATATAAAACCAAACAACTGTACGAAGTCTTGGAAAAAGATAGCATGACATACATAGGAAACCAACACTCAGTAAACCAACCTGAAAATTGTTATTAAACGTTGTTGTTAAATATTATAAGAATTTACAACTTGGCTAACTCGTAATACTTACACTAATCGTTAATGAAGCAACATCCATATTAGTATATGGAACAGTAAAGATACTTTTGTAGATTGTAACAGTTGCAGAGTACAAGAACAATATTAAAGCTTGTGCAGCCATTTGGGCTTCACCGACTGTAAAACAAGCCTTACATCTTCTTAGTAGAAATAGGAACAATTGATAATAACCTATTCCTGCGAGAAAGCCACTGGTAAATGCAAAAACAAATCCTAAAACAACATAAATAAATCTAATAAATAAAATTACTAAACGTTAGTAACGTGAAACGTACCAGTCTCTAAAATAGCATAATATATAAATCCAGTAACAGCTCCTGGAAGACAATGCAATCCACTCACTTTTCGAATATCAACTTCTCTCATACATTGTACAAGAAAGATGAACGAGGTAAGAATTAAACCAATTGCAAGTACGGCTGTGAGTTTGTAGATGTCTGAACTTTCCTTCGGATGTTTTATTACTGAAACTATTATTGCACTTGGCAGAAGTAAGCTCACCCATGCTCCTGGATTTGTATCTGGTCTGAAAGTAAAATTATTCTGTTCTTACAAAACATATGCTTAATTTTAACGTGAAGATAGGACTCACCTTAATGATATATGACATTCTTTTATAGATTTATACACTTTTTCATTCAGTAATCCCAACATTATAATGAACATTTAATAGCATCTAATATGTTTGCGTAAAAATGTGATTTGTAGGTGTAGTAAGATTTTGCTTACAATTAGATACTTTGCACCGTGAATTTATTACTCATACATTGTCGAAGTTCATGATGTACTGTACTAGACAATGACCTCCGGACCGTATACCGCATCGTAAATGTTTTTAATCAGATTGATTCTAAACATAATTTAATTTATATAATTTAGTTATTAAAATTTAGGTTACATGGAATTTAATAATTACAGAATTCTTTATTTTGTTAAAGCTCCAAAGCTCTATTTAAATAATTGTGCTACTTGATAAGAGATGGCGCCTGTTATTCTATTTTAAAATTTAATGAAAATTATTTATTTTTCATTAGTGTTTATACATCCTACTTAATATAAATATATTACAGCAAATTAGTTGTACTAGCAGTCATTAATACTGCACATTATAAATATGACAAATAAATATAAGCATAAATAAAATGTTACATAAAAGCAAAATGATGAACTAAAAGTGAAATTAAAATTTGGTTCTAAAATATATCGTAATCTACATATCATAGAATCTCTATTCTTGTACGGATCGATTCCTCATTAAATATAATTTGATTTGATATACAAATTTACGCCTAAAGCTTGGGTAATTATTGAGAAATATACCGTGTAAAAATAGTCTTTTCCAAAAAAATAACTAGTCCTATGTTTTTCCTTTTTTCATATTTCCCATATTTCTTTTATTATATATCATACACCGATCGATTCAGCCTGAAAATTTCTTCAAACTTCTCAGACAGTTTTTTATTTGAGTATTTAGAACCGATATTATAACTTATAAAAGTGGAGTCTAATAACGGCGACGATTACACTGCGAGCACAATGACTTGAACATAATTATTCTAAATATTTCACTTTTATTTATATTTACTTTCCTCCTATATACACAAATTATATACCATTCGATTCAGAATGAAATTTGCTACTATGCCTGGTAATAGTTTCATATTTAGATGTTTAGAAGTCATTTTAAATATTGTTGAAGTTGAGTATAAAAACGTCATAACATAGCCGATCTTAAAAATGATTTGTCCTAAAAATTCCACTTTTATTCACATGTCCCTTATTTCTATAAGGACAAAACATGTGCCAACCTGTTCAGCGTAAAAATTGCTTTAAACACAAGGATACAATTTTTCATTTGATTATTTAGAATCGATGTTAGAACTCTTGAAAGTTGATTTTAATAACGGCGACATTTTCGCTGTCAGACATATGACTTGAAATGACTTCCCATAAAGATTGCACTTTTATTCACATTTGCCATATTTTGTGTGTACAAATCATATATTCATCGATTCTGAATTAAATATGCCACTAAGTATCAGAACAGTTTTTCTGATTAATTACCTAGATGAAATGTTATAGATTGTTTAAGTTGAGTCCATTTATAAAGACAGACATAGAGATATTTTGAAGCACAAATAGGTTCTATCGCATGCCGACAGAAAACATTCACTAACCACATATATTATTGTTTTAAATATTAACACACATTATTTTATGCTAACTATATGTATATTTAATAGATTTTCCTAAAACCATCAATTGAAATTGGAAATTCCTCTGGCATAATAAAACTCACGATAGAAAAGTAAAACTTCTTGTATTATCTCCTAATCAAAATGTTTCACAATTAGAATGAAAACAAGGCAAAACATGTAAATTACAATTACATGATGATTATATGAAAACTTGTCATACTTGTCATACTTGTCGACTTGGCGATTGCATCAAAACCATTGGAAAATTGCATGTCCTTTGGAAGCGTCTTCCCATGACGAATTCCCCAGGAATTCAACTTTGCTGCTTGTAGGCAGCGAAGTCTTGAGACATTGCATTTGATTCAATCTCTGCGTGCCGTGTGTTATTGTTCTGTGGTAATCTTTGGTGTTCTTGTTCCATGTTCCATTCTTGTGTACGTACAATGAGCGGATGCAGCAACACGCGCATTTTTAATTAATTAATTAAAAAATCACCGATGACGAAACAGACACCGTACCGGTGCGATGATGGTCTTACATGACATGGCGACAACCATTTCTGATATATTCTCACTTTTATTTTTATTGGATAATATGTAGAAGTTACAAAGTTATTTCAATATTTCTATTGCAAATGACAATATTGAATTAATATCAGAGCAAGCAAAAAAAAGAACCAACCAAGAAGTAAATATATTTACATAAATGGAAATGTTCCTCATAAAATATTAGGTTAAAATTTAGAATTTCACATAACCCTCAATAATCGTCGTAAAAAAAACATGCATAACCTCTGTTTTTTACCTTCATCTTCTAAAATTCAATAAACAATGCGACAATGTTTACAAAATTCTTCTACCTTGTACTTTTCAGTATTAAAAGTCGAAAAAGTAATTAACGCTGTAATAAACCATTCGCGACTAACTATTTGGCTATTTGTTAACAGTAAAGTTTTCGGTTTGTTTTGCCCCAGTGTATTGCTCAAACCGATGCTCATAACCATGGTACAAGCACAACTATTCATTTATCTAATTGTAAGCAATCGCTGAGAGCTTGTTTCAGTGTGTATGAGCATTGTTTGGCTAGGCGTTTTCTGATTTACGGCAAGTCGCGTGCGCCTTTCCCCGCATTGTTTGCATTCGCGCCATTATATCAGCAGCACAATAAATTCGCGAGTTATTCACCGCCTCTCGGGTAATTGCGGCGTGTGGCATCGTCATCAACGCGCACTTGAAAGCGCATTAATTACGCGCGTCAAGTGCGTGCGCTAAGCGTTGTTTAATTGTGCGCTAATGCATCACCGTATCATTAAAATTGCGAATTAATCAATTCGCGCATGGCGTCGTTAATATCGTAATGTTACAAGATTACTGGAAATATGTTGTAAATTTGAATTCAAGAAGCATTAAAACTGATAACTTTCGTTTCTTTCCTATTTCCTTTTTTGTTATTATGTATTATTGTGCAAATCAAGAATCTAGCCACATGGGTAGAAAGAATATTTGCTTCTATGTAGTCTTCAATAAATTTGATAAAAATGGTTATAATTGGGTATTTCTTAGCATGATTTAAGCAAATTGGCAGGTACCAATTTGCAGGTATCTGTTTGTTATTCCACTGCCTAGATACAATCCAGAAATCCAGAATTTACCCCCAACAATGATGATTTTCTCTCATGGGAGACATTGAGTTTGGGAGAAGAGAATGTATTAGAGTGGTGTGTGAGAAAGGGTAAGAAATTCGTGGAAGGACCAGAGGAGCTTGGGCTCTAGGAAACAGCGGTGGAACAGTTTTGATGATGGAGGAAGGAGCCCTTGAAAAGTATGTCAAAACAAACTAGATGAGAGTACTGCTGAACCATCGAATTCAAAAACTGGAACCTGTCTGCCTATGTAGACACTAGAGTTGATGACTCATTTTTCTACCTAAAAGAGTGAGGACAGGGTAATAAATGCCGATTTCGACTTCATACTTACGAGATCTACAGCCTTAAGAAGAGAGACAGGTGAGATGCGGAATGGGGGAACAGGGCGAAAGGTATGG
>JAODAC010017144.1:8091-21027 GCA_027575185.1 Mimaenictus wilsoni | reverse complement strand
GTAGAGAAAAGGTTCCTAGAAGAGGTGCAATAATAAAGGAAAAGAAAGTTGAAAATATGTTTGCTCGCCAGTTGAAATATTTGAAATGTACACTAAAATAACATTTACGCATTTATAAAGACGCTACATATCCATTACCTTTGGGTCGGTTGTTAGCCTCGCCCAAGGCGAAGAAAACTTTATAACGACAACCACAGATGTTAATGTGGTTGCTGGAACGAGTAAAGGTGTTACTGTCACGACCAGGATTTGAACCTAGACCCCTGCGTGGTAAACACCGATCTTACCTACTTGACTACTACGCTCGAAATAAAATGATGTCCTGTAAATTTTAACTACTCCAAAGTCCAAGTTTCTCCACTCCAAGTTTCGTTCACTTCAATTACGACTACTAATCTCGAAATTTTCAACACCAAAGAACTAAACTCTAAAATGTGATTAGGGCCTACCCAATTCCCAAAAAGTCTTCCAAATTAAAAAAAAAAGTTTTATTTTTCAATTTCTCAATACATCCAACTCCTCGGGAGTAACATGAATCCTCAACTGTTTCTCAATGATAAGATCCTGAATTTGAGCCAGATCTTCAGGTATATAAATCGCCGCATCAATATAAAGACTCTTCAACCACGGAAGTTCTTCAACAGCCAAATAATACGCCGCCCTGCACACCTTCGGCTCGAAATACGCGTGCAAAAACTGCAGATACAAACGCCACACCAACCCACACCTTCTCGTGCACATATCACTCTTCGTTATCCTCTTAAACAAATTCAGCATTCTATTTCGAAAACTCCCATCCGGTGTAATCACCCGCCCGGTGATTGTATCCACCCAATTGTTCTCAATCTCTGCGATACGTTGATTTGCTATGAGCACAGCAAAAAGCGTCGGAAGAGCATGTCCAGTCTTGAGTAACACCTCCTGCATTCTCCACCACGGCTGCCCAAAATTCGGATGGAAACTCTGAACTTTCGCCAGAGTCGCCAGCAGGAACATATTATTCGGAAAGTTGGTAATCCCAAGTTGAAGATACTTATCCAAAGTCGGAAACATACCGGCTCCAGAAACATCTTGGCAGGTTTTGAAGAGTATAGCTACGAGGTATTCATACAGGATTTCCTTACGGTGAGTAAGAGCTGCCATTTTGTCATCGTTGTCATCTTCATTTTCCACGTTTGAGTTGTTCCAATTGGAAAGTATGTTTTCGATGAATATCCTAGCTTCCCCTAAATTGGTTAAGAGCAGAAGGTAAGCATTGAGGATTAACCAATCGGTGGAAAAGTCTGAGAGAAAGTGCCCCACCGCGTCTATCTCCACCGGGTTTTTCAGAATGCCTTCGTTGACTTCAGCAAATTTTGCTTTCACTTGATTAATGATGGTTTGAGTCACAAACCTTGGAGCTGTCTCAATTGTGAAGGCTCCCAGAACCACTGAAGCGATATATTTCAGGCAGGTTTGTCGTATCTCATTATCAATTCCTCCAAAATTATGACGAAACAAATGAAGCTCCACTAAATTTCTTAGAGTTGACACAACCGCTGCTTGTTCCTCTTTAGTCTTTCCAAAAACATCTCCTCCACTCATACGAATTGCGATCCTCAAAATCCCCATTCCTCCTTCGTAACTCTCTTCATATTGAACCAAAGCATACTCCTTGAAAAGCTCAATATTACTAGAGTTTTCTTTAAGGACTTTCTTCATATCACTCCTTAGTTTCTTCTTAAACCCTGAAGTGACTTTGAATAGTTCTCTCTTCTCTAAGACTGCCAAGAGTCTTAAGAACCTAAACCACCACACTGTAATAGCCATTTTGTTCCTTCCTTCCAAACAGTTGATACAGCCTTCCATTACCGTTAAGATAAATTGAAGATATTCCTCTTGTCCCGGAAGTGTTTTCAGGTACTGCGGGCCAACTGCCAACTTCTGAGTAAACGTACTCAAGAAGTTGTTGGTAACATCAATGGGATAGAGTGGTAGAAACATCGGAAGTAAAGTCTCAATCGAGTCCAATGCCCATGGTACATAATCGATTCCAAAATGTTTCATTCCCGAATGTCTTGACGGGAGTAAGGGAATCTTGAGCAAGGTTAGAATAGTCACCGTCAATCTAAAGGTGTTCCCAGGGACAGTTATAGGATGTATCAACTCAGAGACATCTTCAGTAAAGACGGACCTTTGTGGATCTTCAGAGTGTCCTTCAATAGGCAACCAGTGTGACGCCTCCCTTAACTTTTCTATTCTTAACCAAAGTTCATGAATGGGTAACTGTGACTTAAGCACTGTGTCTTCCAAGTCAACAAGTTGTTTCTCGTCCGGAGTTATAGTACTAGCAAATGTACTTCTACATCTAGAATCTCCTTCTCTAGTATGCCCACTAGATGGCTCTGAAGTGAGGTTAAGCTCTAAATACATCCTTAACAATGTCCACAACTGCTCAAACAATCCAGCTTGTTTTAAAAACAATCCACACTGGTATAACATGCGTAAGATGCTTTCTTCCAGCAAAATACGATTAATTTTCGCAGTTCTCCTAATCGTATGCAGAGTATGAAGGCATTTCACGTACAAATTAATAACAGATGGCGCTGTACAATGTGACATTGAACATTGGGTTGCCTCAATATACCCTTGCCACAGTATTATATTGACTGAATCCCTCTCAACTAGCTTACCAAGCTGTGTCTGTAGTTCATCGGCAGGAAAAACATTCACTGCAATGTTTAACCTCATGCGCAACAGTCGCTCACAATCAGGGTTATGTTGAAGCGCCTTGTCCAAGATCGCCAGTTTCCGTTCAGCTGTAACGCGCTGTCCTTTGGCAATAGATCCTTTTCGAAACGACTTTTCAAAATTGAAGATTGCATCTTGAAATTCGATGTATTTCACCCATAAATCGATTTGAGACAAATCTACTTGCAGTTCTCTATTAAAAATTGCAGTTTGCCTGGAAATCTCTTGTTCTTCTATCATCACAACATCATTTTCTAGGTTTAAACTTCCTTTTTTCGAAGTTTTTTCATCTTTTGGAGCGTCTAAAGATTTCTTAGTGATTTTCTCTTCTTCGCTAGCACTTCCATTAACATGTTTATCGAAAATAATCTGATAATATCGCTTAAACTTCTTATTTTTTGAAGGTTTATATAGGCCAATGTATTTATACACCCTGTATTTCGGTGCCATTGGTCTGGAGATTGAATTGGCATATTTAAACTCAGTTACACGAGTTTTATCAATAGAATATTCTTCGTCTTTGCCTATACCGATTTCTGGATCACTTTCTGAGGTTGATTCGTCTTTCCTTCGCTTTTTTTGACGTTTGTGTGATTTCTTCGCCTTTTTCTTCTTATGTTTTCTTTTCAATTTCGAATGAGGCTCTTCTAAATGCGACTCCGCGTTTGCATGATTAGTTTTGAAATGTGAAGGGTGTAAAATATCTTCTACTTCCTTACTTTGAAAAGGAATAACGTCGATTTTAAAGCTAGAGTTCGTTAACCACGTGTCCGACGTTTCTGTAGAGTTTCCAGGTGCTTCGACGCTGGGATTTTCCGCGACATTGGCGTAGGCGGCAAATAGGGCCATTTTGGGTTATTTCGCAAGATACTTTGTTATAAATAATGCTCTTGTTTTTCAATAATTGTTGATTTTGTAAGGTTACGGTTACGTTTTTAAACGTTCAGCTGATTTCTGTTTACCTATTTTGACATTTGATTTGACATAACAAAAACAGGTGTGCCAACTTAATCACTATATAAGAGAGATAAAACTTAAAATATGATATAAACTTCTTTAAACTTGTGATGACTAAAATTAATTTAGAATGCTCTAGTATAGTCTAGTTCCAATTTAAATATTTTCAATTCTCTTATTTTGACATTTTACAGTTAAATCAGGTCTACCAACTTAACCACTAAATGGAAAAATATTTTAAAATATACCGACTAACATCTAAGCAACTCAAAAATACCGTCACAGATCATATTACATCGTTAAGAATATAATCTATCGTCACTAAAACGGCCTTGTCGTGATAAAAATTTATAATTTTCAATATGTAAACAGATTTGCGTGCTCATGATAGAATAAAAACGCTCCAAATCGACAAATAAATGCCACAAAATACTAAATTTCCCACATAATTCAGTAACACGCAAAACGAAAAAAAACAAGGCCAAACCAGTTAGTGTCGAGCACAAAATACGCAGCATGATCTCATAATCGCCTACTGCTTGCATATCTTGTTACGATCAATTAGGACGATTTTTAATCGTTGTACATTTCATTTGAAGCGTTTAGTTTACACACGCAAGTTTAGAAAGTTATCCAAAAGTAATACAGAAACTAATTTCTTAGCATCGAGCAACTTAGCTAGTTGATTGAAGCGCACTTGTTAGCAATACAAACGTTATCAACGCTCATCAACAAAGGTCAACGTCACGCGTTGCCTGCATCAAACATTACACATAAAAACTTCTACTTGCTACGCGCAACATGTCTGACTGACTAAGTAGTTTAAGTCGAAAAACAATGTTCCGTCCAAATCTACTACATTCCGTGTGCTGTATAATTCAGCGCAAAGCATCCACTGTGATAAACCCAATTCTACCTCACATTGAAACCTTAGCAACTAAGGTATTCCTCTTTAAAAACAAAACGAATGATTACTAACCTTTCATCCTTCCAGCGGCAGCCTAAACATCCCCTGACAGACACCTTTGGGAGGCACCACACATATCTACGCATTTCACTCACCGAAAGATGCAACTTGAGATGTAAGTTACTACTACAAGTTTATTTGTATATAAAATTGTAGAAATGCCACATTTAAATATAACATACCTAACTTCAGGTCAGTATTGTATGCCTGCAAACGGTGTGGAACTAACACCAAACGTACACTTATTATCTGTTGATGAAATTGTCAAAATCGCTGCTCTCTTTGTTAACGAGGGCGTTACAAAGATACGACTAACCGGTGGTGAGCCGACCGTACGTAAAGATCTCCCCGACATTATTCGCCAACTGAAAAACATTGAGGGCTTGGAGACGGTGGCCATGACTACCAACGGTCTCGTGTTGACGCGGCAGCTTGTTGGGTTGCAGCGTGCTGGTTTGGACATCATCAATGTGAGTTTGGATACGCTGCAAAAGGATAAATTTGAGCGAATCACACGTCGACGTGGCTGGGAGCGTGTCCTGATGGGCATCGATCTTGGCATACAACTCGGCTATGCTCCTGTAAAGATTAACTGCGTTGTAATGAAAAGTTTGTATATATTTTAGCATATATCAATTTTAGGTTATAACAATAGCCAATTTTTTCGAGGTTAGATTTCAACGATGACGAAATAAACGACTTTGTACAAATGACGGAAGAAAAGAATGTAGACGTTCGTTTCATAGAGTACATGCCCTTCAGTGGCAACAAGTGGGAAATGGATAAAATGGTCTCCTATAAGACGATGGTCGAGACAATTTGTACAAAATGGCCAGACTTTGCACCGTTGGAGAACGGCCCAAACGACACAAGCAAGGTATTTTGAAACAAACTCCTATTTCAAAAAATCTAACCTAATTATTTCAAGGCTTGGAAAATACCTGGTGCCAAGGGCCAGGTCGGCTTCATAACCTCAATGTCCGAACATTTTTGTGGCTCTTGCAATCGCCTGCGCATCACAGCCGATGGTAACCTCAAAGTTTGCCTCTTTGGCAACGCAGAGATATCACTACGCGACGCAATTCGTGCTGGTTGCAGCGACGACGACCTAGTAGCACTCATCGGTGCTGCCGTGTCGCGGAAAAAGAAACAACATGCAGGTAAAACTTTTGTGGCCTTTAAAAAACCTAACCTCAACCAAAAGTAGATAACCCCCTCGTTTCTTCAACAACCATAGTCGTATCTTGTAGTCTTGTGGCTAATTCGCCTTTTCTAATTTAGGCATGCTGAATCTGTCAAAAATGGAAAACAGACCAATGATCTTAATTGGCGGCTAAGTGAAACAGATTTAACCTATAAACCTCATTTTATACAAATACAAATCTAATAACTGGGTACTTGGTGCTTCTCGAAATGTTAAATGTTGACATAAAATTATTTTACCAAATTCTATCACGTTTTGTTTGTTACCGTTATTTTTCAGATGCAAACCGAGTAACCCGTTTGGCTATTAACACAATACCATCATCATATTTTTTGCATTTATTTCCTTTCTTAACGCCAACAAAAAACTCTTTTAATCAGAGACTATACTCAACCTCCACAAGGCTTACGCACGTCGATGAAGGAGGGCGCGCAAAAATGGTTGATGTCGGCGCTAAAAACTCGTCAAATCGCACAGCTGAAGCCCGAGGCGTGGTGAAAATCGGCAGTCAGCTAACGAAACTCATCAAAGAAAATGCATTGAACAAAGGAGATGTTCTTACGGTGGCCCAACTAGCCGGGATTATTGGGGCGAAGAAGACGTCGGAATTAATACCACTCTGTCATAATATTCCTCTCAATTCTATCCAAGTTGATGTTAAACTAGACGAACCTAACGAGAGTATTTCACTGTCGGCGACGGTGAAATGCGATGGAAAAACTGGCGTAGAGATGGAGGCACTGACCGCAGTGACTGTGGCGGCCCTCACCGTCTACGACATGTGCAAGGCCATCAGTCACGACATCACCATTACCGACGTACGTCTTCAGAGCAAGACTGGAGGTGCACGTGGTGATTACCACTACAGTGCAGAGAAAATAAACGTACGACAATATGATCGTTCGCCAATAATTGTAAATGAAACTGTACACATCGGTGGCATTTAAAATATTGTTAGAAAATAACTAAAAATCTACTAAAATCTACAAAAACACAATACCTAGAATAAAACAAATCTGACCCTTATAAGTTTTTGGCACAATGTTTAACCTCTTTTCAGTTTTGACAGTTTCTTGGCAACTATTCAAAATCATGTCCATTTACTACCGGCAATGAAAATATCCTCTATTAAACTCTACCTGTTCATACATTCATTTTTCGTTAGATTCATGTTGAGGATTCATTCGACTAGAAATCAGAGCTCAGCGCCACCTATCGAAAGCCAACCGATGAAAACGGCACGCGCCCGATGTAAAATTACGCTCGGCGCAGCAGCGTTCGACTCTGTAATGCAGGCCAAGGGCATGGTTTTCTCGACGTCACAGCTGGCGGGCATCAATGGATCGCAGCGCACCCACGAATTCATCCCGTCGCTCAGGCATCGCGTGCGCCTCGATAGCGTGGGCATACACGCACCAATTCGACAAACGCACCAATAGTGTGACGCTGACGGCAACGGTATCGACAGTGAGCGACAACATCAACCTCGATACCGAGGCCATGATGGCGGTGGCGTTGGCCGCTCTCACAGTCTTTGATCTAGCGAAAATGTTCTCAAACAAACTTACGATTGAGGATCTTCGTCCGCTTCATACCTGCGAATTGTTGAAAGAAGAAGACAAACAAGTGCTTGGGCGCGAGTACGATAATACGCCGCTTAATGGGGATCCCGTTGTACCGCCTCTAATGTAATATCTTAAAAAAAAAGTAAATAAAAAACTTACCACTACTTTTTTCTTGCGAAGAGTGTATCTTCTGTCATAAGAATCCTATAAAAGTATTAGAATAACAATTTAAGAAATAAAATCCGACAAAAAGAATGCAATGCACGAAAAATAAAGAAACTTACACATTAGCATTTCCAGCCATCCCGGGCATGGAAATCGGCTGCAGTTTCGCCTCCTCGGGCACCTTTACCGTGAGCGTCGATCGTGGTCCCGTATTCCACGTGTTCCCCTCCTCGTCGACGACGGCGGCGTCAATAGCGAGGACATACAGCCCGCCGCGGGGAAACGCAAGTAGAAATTGTGCGGCGAAAAAGTCCTTATGCGGCGCTACCGTTTGCGAAAGCACACACGTCGTCTCCGCCGCATTCTTGGCGTTCACGTCAATCTCCTTGAGCTTACCGCTCGGCTGCAGCTGCGACGTGACCGTAATGGCCACTCCATGAACGCGTCGAAATCGCCCCGGCCGCCTGCCTCCGTGTTGAATGACGCCCTCCACTTTTACCGCCAGCTGGGCGCTCGGCTGCACGCTAATGCACTCGCCGAGAACTCGGTGTTGCGGCGATATCGAGAGTTTTAGCGTCGTGCTTTGTAGGACTTGGAAGAAGAAGCGCGGCATTGTCAATGGAGCGTTTGCAAACATTTCGACGATTGTTTTTAGTAGCTCTACATGCTAAAAATATCAAATTTATGACGTTTTACAAAAAATAGATGAAAATTGGTCATTTAAACTAGTATTAAAATTAACAATAAACAGAAAATAACTAACAAATAGTGGTTGAAAGATTAAAAACCATATAGTACAAGTTTTAATAATCTTTACAGTAAGATTACTAAAGAATCATGTTGTACCGTGGGTGTGATTAAATATAATTTAAGGACGCGTCCCAAACGTTTTTGTTATTTGCATTTCGGATGCAAAATATTCTGCCGGAAGATAGATGCTTTGCATTCGAAATGAGCATCGCAAACAACAACAAAAACATGCAGTTGCTGTTTAACAACATTAAAGATTACCTTATGAGTTATAGTAAGTCCAAGATTTTCATCAGCGATGCTCTGACAGAGTCTGGAGGCATTCTGGCAGCCGTTCAGTAGTTGTCGACACTCAAGATTCGTGTCTTTAGCTTCAAACTGTATCACTTGACGAGTTGCTGCGTTGCTCACACAAACACTTTCCACGCACTGCTCCAAAAGTATGCACATTTGCTGCAAACTAATATTATCCAACCATTATTTTTCTTGAACCATAAGAAACATATTAAACGTGAAAGAAAATAACTTACATTTGTAAATTCTCCAACGTTGAACAATCCGCATCGAAAGCAGTCTGATACAATTTAAAATACAACTCGCCACAAGCCTTAAACTCCTTCACACACTTTCGCATCTGATTCGTAATATACCCATGCCGCTGCAGATCATCCCTCGTCGACTGTGCAATGGTCGATGCAATCGCCGGCGGCGGCACAATACATAAAATATTGCAAGTGTGTATCAGCAGCAACAAACACTGCAGAAACTCGCAGCGAATATGCATATACTCGGCTTGAAATTGCAGATTATGCGAAGGCGTACTGGCCGCCTTCAACGCAGCAATCGCCTTATTATAATGCATTATAGCATAATCCAACCGGTCGACAATACTCTCAGTGCGTTCGTCACTACCATTTGTAGACAACACCGCCTCAGCTTGTGACATCTCTTTGAGGCACACCAACCAAAAATGCCAATGCTCATAACTCACTTGCTCCGTCAGACTGCCAAAGATAAAACTCCCAAGTTCGTGATGCCCATAGCGAACTGCCGCCCGTCCAATGCGATAATTCGCCCAGAGATTCGTCAAATTCGAAACTTGGCGCAAAATAGTTATGGTTTCCTCACTCCACGTGTAGCCAGACATCGTTTGAAAGACCAACGTACAGAGCAGCACCAAAATATTGGTCTGCTTATTATTATTCAAAGCTTGTGAATAATTTTGAATATGATGCAAAATATCTCCAAGATGTGGGAGTAATGCATCTGAATGTATGCCCGCAATCGCTCCGAGGGCTTCGCAGATAACAATGGTACAGTCGTCGTTGACGGCGCCTAATCGCGATTCCAACAATTCGACAAAACGCTCACAATACATTTGATCAATCTCGGCAAGACGTACCGTACACTTTAAAACCAACTTAAGCTGCGCTGGTTCCTCGTTAGACACCGTCAACAACAGTATCAACGTTTCTAATGAGCAGATAACATCATCGATGCCGCTTACCTTGATTTTCTCCTTGTAGCAATAGCAAATAATTTGCGTCAAAATATGTATTGCCTGTCCAACGATGGCAGCGTGTGGTGAGTACGAGATTTTCGCACACAACTGTCGCAGTTTCGACTGACTATGATGTTGTTCATGGCATAATTGTGGTGATTCCGTTAACACTTCGATGACGCGTAGAGAAGCACTGAGTAGTTTCGGCGAAGTTGTCTCCAGGGCAATGTCGAGGACTGAATCGACTGCTCCAGGTGGCCATAAATGTGCTCCTGGTTTCGCTAACTCGTGCAGATGTTCCAAACATTTGGATTTTATTGTTTTTCTTGGATCGGTTTTTATGTATTTTATTAGGAGATTTACCTACAATATATTTTCGAGTATTGTTATACTATTATACTATTCTTATACCATTATACTATTGTTATACTACTATATTATTGTTATAAGTTTTTTGTGTTGTAAAAAAAAACTTACCTGAGCTGGTATATCAACCAATGTAGCAACAGCCAGCTGTGTTAATGTACTCAACGTAACAACGACAAACTCTTCTGTTGGATATTTCGGTAATAATTCCGTACACAAAGTTCTTACCATCGCAGCAGTGCTTGTATCGTGATGCATGTGCTGTAGAATCGGAATTAGTTGTAGTTTCATATTGGCTGGGGTTGCTTGTCCTTGGATCATGTCCGAAATTTTGTTGCACATGCTTATTGCAAATGTTCTAAATGAAAAATTGAAATAAAAAACCAAAATATGAATGTCACAATAACTTACTTTGATTGTGCCGCAAACTGTGTAGCAATATAAATCCCAGCCTCGACTTCCACATTATCATGCGAATCCAAACTCGTACGAATACTATGATGCACTTGCTGGCGCTCCGGAATAATGCAAGCAACCGCTCCCAAAATCCTCAAAGTTAAGGCTCTTGCAATTGGATCGTTGCTGTAAATGACGCTGTAAACTCTTCGCACAAATTCGTCAACGTTTGAAACTTTATCCAGATGTTTCTCGCTCTGTTGACACACACGCAGAACGCATAAACGAAGGAAATTGTTGCCGACTCGAAAGACGTCCGCGAGCTTCAGGAACGATGCGTTAATTAATATTGGAAAAGGATACTTTTCGAAGAGGCGAGGAAAACGAACGATTGATTCGCATTGTTCGCCAACTTTACCAGACCGTAGACCTACACATGTAATTATGAAACATTTAAGAGTGTAGGAATGTAATAAAGTGGATACATAAGATATAAAGAAGTTAATGAAAGTTCTGAGGGTAAAAAGTTTTAAAAACTAACAAATTTTGAGGTTACAATTTGTTATTACCTTTATCCAATTCGGTGAGGGCTGAATTTGCGTCTTGTTCGGAGTCACCCATCGTAGGTTCTGTGAACGTGTTACCACGCACACCGAGCATTGTTGTTTTTGTTGATAGTTTTATTTAAAAACTTGTTCCACTGTAATTATTTACGATCTACACTGCTTACTCGGCTTACTGTTTGTTATTGAAAATGGTTGATAGATGGTGATAGTGGTTGAGAACACACTAAGGTCGACGCTTCGGGTAAAATCGTCCATTTACGAACACTTCCGATGACGCGCCGAGGTCGGTACTTTCAAAGGAGAACTAAGAGCGATTAATTCGAAAACAAATTAATTATTAATGTGTTCCTAAATCGGTTCTGTACCAATTATCTCCTCTATTATTATTATGAATAATGATATCATAATGTTTTTAAAATTACTAGTTTTTAATTATGACATGTTTTTAAAATTAACTTCTTTACACTTTTTTTTTCTTTGAATAATCTACTTTTAACCGAGAAAAAACTAAACCCAAACTTTTCTAGACTCTACCTAACATTAATTTGAACCTGATTGAAACAAAATTAGAATACCATGAAAGGATTAAAGACCAAACTCTAAGATTACAATCTAAAGTTTGATAAAAACAGTTAAGATCGGCAGTTTGTTGAGAGTATTGAGGGACAATTGAACACGACTAGTTCGTGTATCCTTATTAACAGATAAACTTAAATGCACAACAAAATGGAGCACGTCTGTCGCTTACCGCTGCGACGGACACAAGAAGGCAGAATTGGTTTACATACAAATTATACTAGATTTTGAAATGGTATGAAACAAGTGATATTCTAATAATGTAATATAGGCAACTTTTTTTGTTTAAACCTACAACAAAAACAAGTTTATATCAATAATAATGATTAAAAATCGACCAACATTATAATTTATTAAATTTACGCAACGAAATCCACGCATATTAATGCACGAACGTTTAAAATTATGAAAAATAATCTAATTTATTGTTGTTTGCGAGATAATTTGGAGAATTCCAAGCCATGTTGCAACGATTTTTTACAGCCTTGTTCGATTAAAGTTTTGTCAACTATTTTGATTGAATAATTAATGTTTAAAATGTTTGGTATTTAAGCAGCTTTCGAGGAGAGAACAACGACATAGCACGACAACTTAACAGGGCGTTAGGTCTGCTTAATCTCTGAAATCTCTGAATTTTACAAAAGTTACAATGTTTGAGAAAAGCTTCTTAACCTTGATTCTTGTAACTTTTCTGACCTGTACAGCATATCAACTACGTAAGCTGGTTTTAATTATTATTTATTAAAGTCTCTGCGACGAGAAATTAAAAAAGGTTTGGTTTTTAGCATCGTATATTAATAAATGTACGTTAAAGGACAAAAATGTGTCGGAATGTATAAAAGAAAATGTGCCAAGACTTATTCCTAAGTTTAGAAAAGGTATGTTAAGCTTTTTAAAACTATTCTGACAGAGCTTTATGAAGCATGATGAAGTTTGGTGAAGCATGATGAAGCTCGATGAAGCATGATGAAGCTTGATAAAGCAGAATCAACCAGCATTAAAAGTCTGATTCTTATTTTTTTTTAATGATAAATTTTTAACTTTTTAAGGAATAAAGGAGTTGAACATTCCTGCCTTGGCACCCTTTCATATCCCACAAGTTTTCATCGATGCCGGTCCGAATTTGAAGATTAATATGACAGAGTTGGACATTTTCCATTTGGACGATTTTGATTATGTTAAAATCGAGTAAG